>JAVSBS010012836.1:106381-119390 GCA_033124195.1 Coracias cyanogaster | reverse complement strand
CCAGGCAAACTGTTAAAACAGATCAGCCCCCTTGGTGCTGCTCTGCCATGGACCCCTGTCCCCCGTGAGCAGCTGCCCCCCCATCCCTGAAGACCCTTGGAGCAGCTGCTGTCCGTCTGGTTGCTCCGGCCTCCTTGTCAGCTGTTTGATGTCACACATCAATCTTCCATCTTTCCTGCAAATCTCTGATGATCGAGTTTCACATTTCCAGGACTCTGGCCGTAAAGCCCCTTTCACTGGTATAATTAGTAATTAGAGGAAAAATCTTAGCAAACTCCTCTTGGCATAAACAGACACTCAATCCCCATCTGTCAGGTCAGGAAATTCACATTACGGCAAAGGCCCAATACAGATTTTTCTACTGAGGTGAGTGACCGCACACGCTCTGTGCTACTTAATTAATCTGCCCACATGACAACAAGTGAGAGCTATTTCTAAGTGGCAAAGATTATAAACAATTTTCAGTGTTTTGAAAGTCATCATGTCTTTCCTGTGAGGAGTCCCCATGGGCTTTAAAAGAAATGGGCTTTCTCGGTGATGGTCTGCAACCCTTGGTAAGGAGATGAGGGGTCATTTATGACTGGTGTTCAAGTCTATGGTCTTTCATGGAGCTGCATTCCTGAGATGACACCATTCAGTGGAGTCATCCTATCATTCAAACATGACAGGTGAGGCCGACTGAGGACTGGATCTCTTCAGTACTGCGAACAAACACATGATGATATGCAGTGGGCAAAGCTAAAGACAGACTGGTTCAGACTGGAAACAAGGACCCACATATTTAGTGTAGAGCACAGCTAATGGCTGGGGACAATTAGTGTTGTGATGAACACCTTTCTCTGGAAAGATTCTAGGCAAGATTAGATTTTTTTTTTCTCCTGGAACAGAGACTATAGCTTGAAGATAAGCTAATTAGGAAAGTCCTATGCCTTGTGTTTTGCAGGAGGCTGGAGCAGATGATTACAATAACTTCTTCTGGCTTTATAATCTGTAATAGAAGCAAACAATGCCAAACAGTCCCTGTCTAATCCATAACTTGGGCTCTGTGCATTGTTGTTTCCTACAGCACATCCTCTTGTCTTGTTTGGCTGCCCTTAACTATTTTTTCCCCTTTTGCAGAGGAGAAAATTCACACATGACTGAGGATCAAGCCTCTGGTCCTTCTGTAATTATCTGAGGAAAAGCCAGAGGTTGTACAGCTGGGCAAAAGCTGAGCAGCAGTTAAGCTCAGAAACCCTTTTCTGGAGTTTCTGTTTCATTTATAGGTGTTGATGCAACCAAAACAAAGATAAACAAGCCAAGCCTGTGGCTGTGTTCTATTCCTGTAGTTGGGTAGACTATAACTACAAAATGCCAGCACCACAACCAAGCTAGTTCTTACATGCTTAAAGTTTTGTGTTGCTCTGTAACCCAGTCCTGGCTGGTGTCTCCAGAAGGAAAGCAATCTTTCCAGCTTTCTGGGGCAGATTAGACATAGCAGCACATCGTTGTTTCAGGTATGGGCAGAGAAGCTGGGCTTGCTTGAGCCACACTCAGATAAGGAACCATTACTAAATGGGAACTGGAAAATACAATCTGATTCTTTGAGTGGTATTTTACTTGAAAGTACTGAGGTCACTGTGTAGCTTAAAGGGAGCTACGTCTAGGAGCTTGAGAGGGACAGGTTGAACCACAGCTGCTGGAGTGGGAAAGGAGGGGTTTCTAGAGAAGGAGAGAACCTCTGAAAGCTATATAAGATGTTTCTTGTCATAAGCATTTTCTGTGCAGGATGTGTAGCTGAAGAAGGGCACAGATAAATATATTTTTTTGTTGGAACCATTTCCAGGTATGCTGAACACTGTCTTTCAGGATACTTAAAAATCAATCTGGACATTAAGTTCACTGTTAGATAAAAAATAAGAACTAATACAGCATCACAGCAGAAATTGTAAGAAAAACAGAGTTAAATTCTTACAGTAGCGTAACCTCATACTTTTGACCTGATGCAAGCTTCACAATGCTGACCTTATTTTAAACAACTTAAAAGTCCTTGACCTTAACAGCTTAATAGTATTATTTAAAAATATTTTTTCTGAGTTATGTTCCTAGGCCTCAAAGTGGAAAGGTGAACTCAAGGAAAAATAAACCAGTTATGTGGGATCACATTGACATCCTTAACTTCTCAACTGAAAACTTAAGATCACTTTCAGCAGCCCCTGTCACTTGAGCTAACTGAAATAACTGGTAACAGCAGAGGTTTGGTATATGGTAGGTGAATGAGCATTTAGAAGATATGAGGTCATACAATTCATACTACCCAATACTATGGGCTTTCAGAGAGAATCCATGGCAGGGGAAAAGCGGTGAGATGTGGGGACTGTGATCAAAGGGGATCCCCTCTGACAACTCCAAATAAGCTGTGATCCTTGTGCCCCACCTCTGTTCCCTGGTCCTTGCTGCAGTTCTGTCTTTTCCCCATCCTTAGATATGTGTTGTAGTTCAATCCCTTCTCCCATTTCTGCCCAAGTTTCTTGGCTCAGCTTGTCCCTGACTCCCTCTCTGCTTTGTGTCACCAGCATTTGCTCGTTCCCTGGTCAGTGTTCCTCTGCCACTCTGAATTTACAATAATTTCTCCCTACCTGTATTTCTTGCAATCTCTGTTGCTCTGTGCCACTCCAGCTTCTTGGACTCTTCATTTACCCTTGACGTTCACCCTCTTTTCTGTCTTCCATACTCTCTGCTTCCTCTCCATCCCCTATGTTTATCTAGACCAACTCCTTTACCTTGAACACAACCCCTACTAGAACTTATCTCTCTCCTGCCACACCTCTTCATGTGACAGGTTTCCAGTATAGCCTGTGGCTCCAGCCTTCTCCCCAAGCTCAGTCTTTCCTCCTCAGGTTTCTCCTCCTGTTTTCTTCTGAATGTAGCCTTATATTTTCATCAGATCCCTGCTCTAAGCATTATCCAAATGACTCTTGTTTGCAATTTCTATGCTCCAGTCAATTTTCTGCTCTGTATCAACTGGTTTTTCTTCCTTCCCTCTCCCCTTCACATCCAATGCCATTTAGTAGGTTCTCTCCACTATGTTTTCTGAGTGACAGTTGTAGTTCATCACAATCCTGAGAGAGTCTGTCCTACCACTGTTAACTCTCGGAGCAGTGTCTATAAAAATCAACCTACTTGACTTCTTATGCATGCAGAGCACACACAAAATCTTTGGTGACTTCACCTGCACAGCTTTGGCTTGTGCATATCAAAATGTGACCTTTCCAACTTAGCTTTCATAAGGAGAGAAAGAGGAACACCTCTGACTCAAAAGTCATTCCTTCTGACAGGACCACATTTTTCTTTTGAACATTAGTACCACTAGTTTCTAAAGTAAAAAGTTTATCAGAATGTGTTCAATATGAGAAAAAAAAAATCCATAATTTAATTTCTCAGTTTTTAAGTTGATTTTTCCAAACAACTGTCTTATCATGAATATGACAATGACCAGGTCATGCTAGAGACAGAGGGAGAGGAGAAGCCAAAGTGAGCGGAGACTTGAAAAGGGAGAAAACTATGCCAAAGGTGTCTATGTCTTCCTTTCTTTATCAGTGGTTGCCCTAAGTCTTTAGTAACATATGGTTGTTATGGTACTCTCCTTACCACTCTGCTTGTCTTGTCTCCTCCTACTTCATTCATTCTTTTCTCTAATTCCTTGTCCCCAACATTTTTATTCTTCGGTTCTATACCCATTTCTTCTCCTATTCTGTCTCTTTATACTCCGTTTGCACTTCATTTTGTTTCTCTTTCCTACTCCTTAATTATCTCCTAAATCTCTTCTCTTGGCTCCTTTTCCCTCATGTAATAATTTTCTCCCCCCCTCAGTCGGCTCAATGGAATAACTTGGCTATGAAAAAAAAAAGAAGCCAAGAACAATAGCTGTAAGGCCAGATGTCTGGACATCAGCATTCGTTTGTGCTTTTATTTTTGGTCATACACAAAATGTGCCCAGCTGTTGCACTAAGCCCTTTAAGCAATCAACAAATCCCTGCTCTGCCTGCCCTGAGTATATTCATGCATAGAATCCCATCTGGAATTGCTCATCTCTTCTCAGTTCCCCTTAAACTACTTTTGGGTCTGATTGAAGAAAGGATATTATAAAGAATATTTTAGGAAAATATGAGCAAATCCCATGATTTCAGTTGGAAATCTCTTCAGCTGATACTGTGTTTTCCACTATGAAAGCAGGGTGTGTTTCCCCTTCCATGTTCTCTGTCCTCTTTATCTGTCCCTCCCTTGCTTCATCTCCATTCCTCCATATATTACTGCTGTGCTGTGAATTTGCTGGAGAATGTGTCTGGTTTGTCTCTGAAAACCCCAGGCTACTTAGTGATAACACCTGTCCAACAAGTTAGAGAGGGTGCAGATATAATGGGGACTGTGAAGGGAGGCAGAGGCAACTCTCTCCATTCAGCATGACACTGAGGGTTAATAGAAGGAAAATATTGATGTTTTATTAAATTACTCCTATAGGTCAGATCATATAACATGCCCAAGATCTAAACAATGATCCTGTTCTGGAGGAATGTGAGGTTCAGACTGATGAGATAAACCGTTTGCTGGAATATCTCTCTGAGTTCACTAAATTGCTTCCCTTATTTAATTACAAATTAATTGAAAACACTCCTTGCCCAGCGGAACAATGCTTAAAACCTGATTTGTTGATAGTATCCTAATCCTCCTTAATATTCCCATAGACTCTCCCATGATTATGTCATCAATTTTACACTTTTTTATAAAAGAGTTTGGCAAAACCTTTTATGCAGGACTCATTGACATAAATAAGAGAAATAGCTGCAGCTCTGGGGTACACAAAGCCTTATTAATCCCAGCCAGGATGATGCTGCTACAAATAACAAAGTGACACACTTGCAATTGACATAAATTTGGTAGCAGAGACTCTATCAGAGCTCAGAATGGAAAGGTATAGCTCTGTTAGCAGAAAGAGGACACAAGTATTCAGAGAGGAAGCAAATGAAATATATGCAGAAAGAGGCTGAGTTATGGAATTAGCTGAATTTAAAGCACCTAGAGGGTCACGTGTACTCTGCATGTTGCATTTCTAGTCTTCAGTCATTACAAGGTTACTCACCTTGCTGCACTTTTCAGTGCTTAGCGTGATCTTTATTTTGATATTCCCTGAGGCAGATACCACTGTGTGGTAGAAAAGTCTGGCCAACAAAGAGAAAAATCAGTTTACTTTCAGTTCCTAAGAAGCAAGTCACTAATTTTTCAGCCAAGCCATTGGCCTTTTAGTTTGGGGTGATGTCTATTTGCCTACTGTGAAATGCTTTGTAAAACAATAGAAATGCAAGTACATTTGTGATAAAGTCCTTAGCAATATCAAGTTCTTAAAAAACATTTCTCAGATATCCTCACAAAGTATTCTTACTCAAACAGCCCAGCACCATAAATCTGAACCACTGTCCACTTTCCTTCACCCAGATGAAAGCTCTTTGTTTCCCTTCTATCCTTTTTCTGGAAACACTAATCATAGAAGCAATTTATATGGTGTACCAAAAAGGGTGACAGATCTGGGCAATTTTGGACACTGTGTTAGAGGAAAGATAAAATAAGATCTGAAGATTCTGGGTCTGTATTTGTCAAAGCACCTTACATAGCCTCAGTGAGGACAGGATTCAGGGAAGAGGGGATGCTTTATGCAGGTTAGTTCTGGCTATTTTGGGTCAAAGAGGAAAAAGCTGAAGTCTAATATGCATGTGGTACAAATCCCAGGGCCCTGGGAACATGTGGTGTCAGGAAGGTTCTCCTTAAGAAGGCAAGTATTCACTTCAGACTCCCATCTCAAGTATTTTTTTCAAGTATAGCACCCTCCCTAGTACATAATAGCGATCTGCTTCTGAAGTAATGGAAGTATGAATTGTAATGGCACAGTAGCTGCAAAAGTCACACCCTGATGTAGGTGGTAAAGGCTGAGAGTTGCTACCATTGTATGAATGCCAGACAGCTACAGAAGACATTTAGTTAGCTCACAGATGGACATAGTTCAGAGGCCTCTCAGAATTATGCCCATTTGTGTTGTAGATCTGGAAGGCTGAGACTGCATGTGCTGAGTTTTTTAGATAACGGGGTGCTCTTACCATAGAGGAACTAGAAGCTAGTGCCTAGAGCTCTGCATTTAGTTGGGCTATTTAGCCAGATTCCTGGGAAAATAAGAGGGTAAATATACCCTGGGGTGCTATATAAGCAAGCAGCTTCAATTTTAATTGGCTAGAGCTTGTTTCAAGATGTCAGTATCCATCCTAGATGTAGTAGAGTGTTCTGGTAATAGATCTGGGACCCGTCTGAGTCCACACTGATGTGAACGTGAATTTTCACTAGCCCAAGGAAGTGAAAGGCCAGAGCAGCTCATCAGAAGTGACCATCAAATGAGTAAAAAAAAGGAACAGGGTTTCTGGTAGTTCCACCCTGCCAAGGGGACTGGGGGGCTCTCCTTCATCTCCCTGTGTGGTGGGCACTCAGCTCCTCAGTAATTCCAACTAGTCAATGTCTCTATGCATTAACAGCATCACACCATTTCCACTCGCCCCCATCAGCCAGAGAGCTTTTAATAGTGCCTTTTCCTGAAGAAGATTGCTCCATGCAAATACACTAAATTCAGCTCCCCAAAACCACCCTGAAATAAAAATCACTGTGGGCTATGTGCTCAAGAAATAGCGACTATGAGTCTGGGATTGCAAAGAATACCCAGGTATGTTTGGGTAGTCAAGTAACAGAAGTATTAACATATTGATGGATATCGTGAATAAAAGACTGTATCAATGAATATAGATAATGGTCTCAAAGATTTCAGAATAATGGTGATATAGTTTTGGGTGTTTGCAGTGTCCCTGGGGTTTTCAAGATAAGAAAAACCCAGTAGAGGTTCCAACCAGTGGCTATGGATCAATGGAAAAAGTACATGGGCAAATGACGGAGGGCTTTTAGAGATCATCTGAACATGCAATGGCTATGTACATGTATTGCCACCTACGTTCTTCTAAACATCAATTTACAGCTTTCCTAACTTCACTCTTCCTAGGGCTAAGGTAGTCCCTTTCTAATAATTTTGACATGGTTGGAGTCACTTTAAGAAAAATCAAGAAGATTAATTTCTCTTTAATGACAGCGAGAGGTGGGGATAGAAGGTAGCAAGAGACCCAAAAGTGATCAGTTAGTTAGGACAGAGAGGGAGGAAAATGTTCACAAACTGCTGACAAGATTAATATGCAGTTGATGGGAAGCGCATTCACACCAGGGTGCCAACAAATAAACACAATTCAAAAATATCTTCCTCGCTGCACTGAGTAAGAGTGGATTCCCAGCGACAGAGAGAGAGGGAGGGAGGGGGAGACATTTAGAGAGGGTGGGAGACTTGTTTACCCTGTGAAGCTTCGTGCCCAGAATTCCTCCAGTGGAATCTGATAGCGGGGGGGCTAGACAGGCCAGAGGGTTACTGCTTTCCGCATTAAAAAAAAACAGGGAAAGGAGGCTTGGGCAGGGGAGTTTGAGGACTGTGTGTGAAAACCTGAAGATCAAGGCAGAGCACACAGCTGCTGTGGGGCTGGGAGCTTCCACCTGCTGCAAGTACAGAGCTAACTTCACGAATGCTACAGGATTCGTAGAACCCGGAGACGAACAGAAGGGTAGCGTACGATCCCTGTGCGGCACGCAGTGGGTGGTTGTCCATGATGTAAGTAATGCAAAAATGCCTTGCTAATGCAGGTTGCCTCAAGCAAAAAAAAAAACTGGTTGGGGGGTAAGTTAGAGAAGCAAGAGCAGAGGCACTTCCACAAGCTGAACAATGTGCTGCCAGATCAACAGTTTACAATCAGTTTACAAAAGCAAGGAGACCCTGATTATTTTTCCCTTTCTTTTCACCTTTTCTGCCTTTGTTCTCTGCTTCATCTCTCTGTAGCTCTTTCATCTCCCTTCCACACTGCCATGTTCTAGTATTGCAAGAAATGCTGCCATTGCACTGTCAATTCCCCATTTAAAAATGCAATTTAGATAGTATTTCAGCTACGATGGGATGTCATTGCCAGGCCCGGCAATTGAACAGCACTGGATTATATATCTATATATATCATCAGAGGAGGTTTAACAAAATTGTTCACTAATGAAGTCTTAGCTTTAAGACTTCACATCCCTTCAGAGAAATGACATTAAGAGCCCTCTGCCTCTGTGATGACTGAGAAGTTGTTACTGTGACTGCACTGTTAACAAAATGATAAAAAACATTGCTGAAGTCAAAGAGAATGCCATGAGTCACTTCAAAAAGGAGTTTTAAAATCCCTGTGTTCAGCTTCTTATGATTAGAAGTACAAACGTCTTAGTTCTATCCTGCAGCACTTCCTTCTTGCAGTCCTACAACCTCTGTCCCACACTGCTTATTTTCCCCCAGCTGTGCCATGCCTGCTGTCCCCTGCCCCAGTTCTGCTTCCTCCCCCTTTCCAGCCTTCAGTCATTCAATATCTAATGCACTCAGCAAACTACACAGTAGTTTTGTGGTGCACATGAATGAGGACTATGAAGGACGATAACCAGAGTCCCTCTCCTTGCCTGTTTGTAAGGGGGTGTTTAAATCTAGGTTTCCAAGGGGAAAAGGTGCTAGAGTAACTACATCACACTGCACTTCACCTGCACCTCTAAGCTGCTGTTGGGTAAGGAGGGACAGTTTTACTTCTTGGACTGATCCAATTGGTCTTGTAACCTTTTGGTTCCCACCAGAGCACGACAGCTCTGTCTGTGTAACAGCTAATGCCTCACAGTTGACCTCCAGGGTCAAGGACATTGTGCTGATCTGGGGATGACAGTAATAGTTCTGTTGACAGATGCATTTCACCAGCTGTACAGCCGTTTGGTGGGACTTGAAGTTAACCCTTCCTGTGCCACCTGACACCAATGACTCAAATGTAACTTGCAGGAGACATCATCTACAGCCCCTATGCCCTCCATAAAGTATAAATGTCTCAAAAATAAATTGCCTCATCATTTAAAGGGAGAAATAGTCAGGTTCTAAATATCAGGCTCTCCATACCCCCTCCTGTTCTCATCGATGTAGTCTGTCCAGCTTTATGCCTCTAACCTCTTCCCTCTGTTTGCTTCCTCTCAAATCCCTGCTTGATAGTTAAAAGACTCATAGAGACCTTGCAATCTCTCTTTGGTCCTGCTCCCTGTCACTGAGTCCAGTTTCTTTCTTGATGACAAGACAGACACAATTACTGCACTGAGGTTCCTGACTAGTTGTTGGTGAACCTCCTTGCTGCTTTTCCAGTTTCTCTAATTTCTTTCTCCAAATTTTTAACCTGTCCATTTCTTTCTCCCTCACCCTGTGGCGCTCAGTCCTTATGTTGAATGACTTCATTGGTTGCATCAGTGATGCTTTGATCTGAGTGTAGATTTCTATTTTCTTTCATACTCTTCAGTGCTGGCCCAATACCCACACTGACCTGCTCATCTGCTCTTAAGGCATGTTTTCTTTGAAGCACTGCCTTCTTATAGTTCTCTAAGTTTCTTTATCTTTATTTCCATTTCTTCCTCACTTGTCTCTCAGTCCTTTTAGCATCTTGATGGGGTCTTCTTCCCTAACAGCCTCTCTAGCATCTGTGCTTGCACCTACTCTGCTTCATTTACCTTTGACATGTTTTTTTCCTTCTTTTCCTGTTGACTACTTCATTGCCCCAAATAAATGTCTCCAGCCCTGTTCTCTGAGTCTTCCTTAGGACTTGTGTAGGTGGCTGAGGGAATAAAAGCTTTTCACAGCCCTCCTCAACCATGAAGCTGTGGCAGCAGCTGTTGTACCTGCAGTGACTTACCACGTGGCTGACAACCACCACAAACATTGCTGCACGCTACATCAAGGCCACAGATCAAGCCCAGCTTCCTCATCACTCGGCTTCTAGAAAGACTCCTGAGACTGCATGACAGCTACACTCGAGCCCAGACCTACTTACCTGACATCCAACTGATTTGTGTACCTGAACAGCAAGATGAGAGAGCCCCCAAAAATGCCTGCAACCTTTGGATCTACAAGTCTTAACAGTCACAAATTGCAATCCTGTAAGATGCAAGCATGTCCTTTGTGTTTCAAGATTGGCCTATAAAAAGAAAAATAATGGAAAAAAAAAACAGTCTGGTGCCTTCTGGCATCTCTCAGCCCTACACTCTTTTCCTTTCCCCTCCCTCTCCTATATTTTAAAGACTGAATATTCTGACAGAATTGAAACCTCCTCCTTGGATAATAAAAGTGCTGTTGGATTCCAGTCCCGTGTAGCAAGATATAAAAAGGTGAAAAAATACACAAGGAAAGAGAAAGGTAAAATGCATAAGATTTTGTGTTTGAAGAACTCTTGCAATGCATACAGAATCAGACAGATCAAAATGTTTTAGATTTTTTTTTTTTAATTTTTTACTTCTGCTTTTAACATTTTGATTCCATTTTAGGTACACATTTTCATTTTTTATTTGTTTCTGTTTCTGAAGCCTTTTTTCCTTATGCTTAATTTTCCACTGACTTTACTGAACTACTTTTGCTGCTCAGGAGTTTTTATGGAGTGAACTGGCACATTTTTGTCCAGATCCTAACAAATATATGTTGGCCATTTGCCTAAAATCACTGATACAGCCTTCATCAGCACACGCCACTCTTCCTGTCCTAGTCGTAAGAACAATCCACAACTTAATTTCCCACTGAGACTGCAACATTGCTTAACACCCATTTTGATAGAAGATTTGTGAGGGGCTTGAACTACCAGAATGATATGGATCAGTACAGGCACCCTCCCTCTGCCCCTCAACTTTATTAGATTAAGGAAAATCTATCTGCAAAGCTACTCTCTAGGCTTGCTATTGGATATGACCTTTCACTGCTCCAGATTTAAAGAAATAGTGCACATCTCTGTATTGTCCTCTCTTAGCCACAGTCAATTTATCAAATTGGAAAAAAAAAAAGTAAAAAAGATATGAGAAATTTTGAGAGGCTTTTATTCATATTTGTTTTGTATGTGCAGAATACACATTTTTTGGTGGACAGCAGTGAAGTGGTAAGTTCCTTCTGAATGTAAATATGATGTTTCAATATAATTTTGCTGGTAACCTGATGCTTGTATGTCCACCGTTATCCTGACTGTAGTTCGTAAGCGATAAAAAACATTTGTCCTCTTCCCTTGCTAAGAGGAAAATCTAAATTTAATTTTCCAAATGAATGCATCACAAAGAGTACAATTGCCAAAAAAAAGCCAAACCTTTCCAAACAGGTGGATTTTGCATTTAATTCTTAAAGTGGCAAGACTGAACATTCACTTTTGTTTCACCAGACAGCAAAATGCTGCAGCCTGGCCTCGGTCCTGGCCAGGCTCCTGCTTCCCGTGGTCAGAAGCCTCCCTCTATCGACCAACAATTTCACTGTTCAAGAGAAAGAAGATTTGGTTAGAAGCAAGAGCAGTGGAGAACTGATTCAGTCAGGTCTAGACTTCAGGGATGTCTGCAAAATCTTGGCTGTACTAACACGGTTGTCATTTGAAGTGACTCAGAAGATCTATGAGAAATTTGCTGACCTTTTTATAGTTATTTGGAAGAAGCACTCAGTATACACTGAAATGTATAAATAGCCATTTTGTTGGCTCCACTAATAAAAGGCAAAAAAAGTCAATTTAACGCAATAAATATATGGTCTGTATTTTTTTTTTTTCAAACAAAGTTATCACGGGAAATTATAAATCTTCAGGATTGTATTTATTTACAAACTCCAGTGTACTAGACAACAGAGAAGCATACACAGGCAGGCAACTAAGCAGGACCCTTTCCCAAATGTACATTGACTTAAGTCATTGTGATGATGGAGCAGTTCCTCACGCAGTGTAAATCAACACGGTGCCATTAACTTCAATGGAGCGTTGATGAAGTACAACTGGATGCCTGACTTGTTTGGGAGAAACCCTCAAGGTTCTGGGCTTTGTCAAGTGTACTGACATGCTGATTTATTATTAAAACTTAGGGGTGCACAGGAATTGGACAAAGTATGCCTGCATTGCTGTTTTGAGTTGCTTGGGAAGGCTGCAATGTGTGCCCAGAGACTTATTTTAACAGGCTTGCTTAGAAAATGCAACTGGGGAGCATGAATTAAGAAAATGTAGAGAGTGAGCAAGCTGAGGGGAAGAGGCAAGTTTGAACATATTTCTAGACTCACAAGACTACAGCTGTGGGAATAATTTAAAAAAGCACACTTTTAAAGATAATTTATTTTTGAAACTCTGCAAAATTTGTCAAATAGTTTATTTGATGAGCACTATTTGACCAGCTGTACAAGGAGCCACATTGGAGTGCTGTAATGAGTGCTTTGGAATGCAACCAGCATTAATGTGCCTGTGATAGTTGGATAATTCTTTTACCCTGCTCATTTCTGTGGTTTGCCTGTAACTATGGCCCAGCTTGATTGCTGTTATGATGTGAGCTTTGAATTCTCTCTCTCCTTTGGCCTTTTCCTTTTGGCAGTTCTCACAGAACTGAGCCCTGATTAGAACCACAGCAGGTCATTCGATCTTCAGATGGCTATAAAAGGTCTGTACAAGTGACCATCTCACTTCTCTCCCAAATGGATGATCATGCATAGCGCACATTGCCACACTCCTGGCATGACTTCAGCAAAACTGGCAAGTTTTCCTTCCAGAGCTGAAGCATAACACAAGGTACAAGGAGCAGTTCCATTAAATGCCCCTTTAAACTGTCAAATTTAGCAGGAACTTTAAAACTGAGCAGACTTTAAAGTGCTAAGGGAGTATGGTTCCCTTGCCTGAAATCGCAGCTGGGTTTGTTACCATCAGGTGTGATATGAAGTCAGCATTTTCCTTGATGATTGTTCCTTTGCCATTGTTGCAATCTGGCACTGTAGATTGGAACCTCATTCCAGGTTTTTAAAGGGAACTGTGACTTTGCTGAAGGATTTTACTCCTTGTCTCCTTCTAAATGGATTTTGTTATTT
>JAVSBS010012836.1:0-105110 GCA_033124195.1 Coracias cyanogaster | reverse complement strand
CAAAGTGCTGCATAGAAAAGTGATTCAGCACTGATAGAAACTCTGACTGGTTAATTTTATATGCAGATAATTATCATTATCATTAATATTAACACTTCAGCATGTCAGGATAGCTTATAAATATCAAACAGCCATTCTTACTGTCATGAATTAATTAGAATTTTTCAGGTATATTTTATTTTTATATTGGAAGTACCCTATGCTATGCTCAATCCAAACATTTATGCAGAAATTAAAAGCTAAGTACTGGAATGTCCACAGAAACACAACCCCAAATTCCTCTTTTATTAGTGTTCAATCACACTTGTATTACACAAACTTATATCACAGAGTTATGTCAGATGTCAGAGAACAAAAAGGCACACACTGCCAGGTGATCAGAGGGCTAAGACATCTGTGTTGCAAAGCCAAAGTCTAACCACAGAAATATCATGGCAATAGCCTTCACCTGTGGGGATCAGATGTCTTTCCTGAAGTGCAAGTTCAGCAGTATAGCAAGCACAAGGGCTTCATGTGATGGAGTACACCGAATGTTTGCTGAGATGGCCAAAGAGAATGCTTATCTCTGGCATTTCTGCCTTGGCCCTTTTTGGGAGACACCACCTTCTTTACCAGAAGTGGAAGGATAGGAAACACCTCTATGCCCAGACGATGCAATTCACAGGCTGGTATTTCAGGCTGGCCCAAAAAGCTTCAAAGCCAGCTTGTAATGTATAATAGGAACAGACATAATGCCTGTTCTTCCACTTTCAGAAAAATTCAGCAGAGCTCATCAATTCATTACTAGCAAACAATTCCCATCAGAAGGAGCTATAGCTGGACTCTGTATGACATACGGGTTATCTGCATTGCATGACATTCTGGGAGATTATAATTTTTCAGTGTTCATTTTTGTTCACGAATCAAATCTCAACCAACATAACTACCAAAACTTCACCTGTAAAAAAAAAATGATTCAGAAATAGTGAATATTTACTTATTTATTTAATATCTTGACCAAGCAAAAATCTTGATGCATGCCCTCAAATTGATGAGGTTGGTTTGTTGAACTGACATGACTCATCAACCCATCTTACACTGAATTCTCCTCGCTAAAGCACATGTCTGGGGACTTGCTCAGCTGATGCCTCTCTCTCATGACAGCACTCATCCTGAACCCATGATCAATTTTTGACCAGAAGGGAAATGCTGTGACATGAAAAGGAAGGTAACTCACAGGGAACTTGATTGACAGGACACTTGTGAGTTCAAAGAAGCAATGGTCTGATAGGGAAATGCAATTCAAAAATTTGCCTGAGGTGGCAAAATTTAGATAACAAGGCCCCAAAGGAACAATAATTCTTGCATTGCCATTTGCTAAAGTGGCAGCTCCCAAACTTCTTTCATTGTTTGTCCAGGGATGTGCAAAGTAAGGGGACCAGCACAATAGATTTAATTCAATGTATATCGCTATCGCGATTGTACTTACTACCTCTTTGATGGGACAAAGATCTCCCTATGCTAAGTGTCATACAAACAAGACAAAATAGTCCCCTTCCAGAGAAAATTGTGATGAGACAAGTGGCTGGAGGGATGAGAGAGGTCTTACCTGATGCAAAGACTTGTTAACTGAAAGTTGTAAGTGGTTGGGCTTCTCTATTGGTTCTTACACCCTGCTTACACCCAGAAAAGTCATTCGGAATGAATTGTCCAATATATAAACTTTCCTATCTATGCACTAGTTAGGTTAAGCTTGAGGCCATCATGTGATCTGATCCCAGGTGAGCCATTTCAGGAGTGGATTTACTGAGGCACATTTCCCTTCATTAGCATCAACCATACCACTAATTGCTTATGCAGATCCTTGTACCTTGTTCCAATAGGACTTAAAACTACCCCCCCCCAAAATGTAAATGAAGATATTATCTTTTCTTGCACAGAAGGGATGGAAATCCAAAGAGGCATGCCGTAGATGGTACCAGAGATGGCTTGGAGAATGTATGGGTGAAGGAAGTGGTCCAGAACAGTGGTTATAGGAGTGGAAGAAGCTGCTACGGGAAGACAGGAGGTTGCTTCATGGGGAGAAACACATTTATTGTTGTTTTTGTTTATTTTTAAAATATAGAAGAACATACTGCTTTGTGTTTATATTAGAAAAGACTGTATAAAAAAGCATGACAGGTACATGAAGCAGCAGAAGTTGGTAAAGAAGATGTTGATAAAGAAGATGTTCTATATCCTAATTGTGATTTTGCACGTCTTTAAAGTACACACCCAGAGCATAGGGGGATCAGACATCATGCCTCACAAATCTGTATGGGTGAAATGATAGCCTGCTCATCTCTGTATGTAGCTGGATTTTCTCACAGACTAAAGGTTTCTTCCTGAAGTCTAGGACATTGCTGTAGTTCAGCTGAGTGATGACAAAGACATGACCAGGCTGATGCATTCGCTGCTAGGACAGCCTTCCAGCTGCCCACCAGTAGGGGGAAGAGTCACATGAAAGTATTTTTGAAGGTAGCTGGAGAGGGAGTGTGTTGGCAGGCTGGATTAATTTTTCTGTTAGTTTCTTCTTTGCTATCCTGTTCTCTGAAGTCCCTACAGCCCTTCCTTCCATCAAGTGACAAGGAGTAAGCTGATCACATGGCTATTATTCCGCATTATGTGACTGCAGGTGTGCTCCTCACATGATGTGGGATGCTGGCATTTTTGGCATGTGGTGGCTGTGCATCTGATCATATGGCAGGAAAAGAGGAAAGGGAGAGCAGTTCTCCATATGAGGCTATGTAGTTGGCCCCAGGTTTCTCCTGTGTAAAACTTTACCTTGGCTATCTGACAAGGAATGGAGAGTGGAGTTTTGTGAAGCAGGGTAGCAAAGAAGGCTCCTTGGAAGGTGCTATAGGGAGACCTCCTCTAGGAGGATAGGTCAAGAGGTGGCTTATCTATTCAGATTTTGAAAACATATTTATCCAGTGCTCAAGAATCCAGTGTAAATACAAAAAGCACAAATTGAACCCCAGTCAACTTTTCTTATTTCTGCTTTATTTCTTCTAAAACACAGGCTCTTGGCTTTCTCAGAATTTGCACTAGAGAGCTTGGCATGCCTTGTATTAGAACTTGACAACAAAACCAAATCCTGTGGTACTTTCAGTGTTCTCACTATGAACAGAAAATCTGCTTGCTACAGTAGGCCTTACTAAAACCATTTCCACCTCAGTTTACATGAGGCATCATTTTACCAGTCTGCTGTCTAAAGAAAGGAACAGTCTTCAGCTCACAAAGACACTTGCACATCAGATTTCTATTTTGATTACTTGTGTCACAGGATCTGATTTACTGCTGGACAGAGGCTCGATTGAGATCAGCACAGACCAGTTTAGCTTCATCCTGGTGAACTCCCTCCCCCCTACCCTTACACAACCCTTTTGGACAAGTGTGACCTGCTTAGCATGACAGTGAGTCATCAGGTTGGCTCAAATTGCCTCCCCATACCTTAGAGATAGATGATTAAGATCCAGTTGCAGGCCAGTTGAAAAGTTAACTAACTTCAGCAAGGCAAGCAAAGCAACTCAGTTAAAGCTGAAATGAATTAATCAGTGAAGCATTCAAGGACTCTATCAGGGATCATAGACAAATGTTCACTGCTGTATCAGTTTTCCACCCAGACACATTTATTTAAGCTGTGACTACCTGTCAGAAGGAAATAGCAATGTTTCCTAAGGCATCCTTTAGTAAGGTTCTAGTTATTGTGAAACAATATGCCTTTCTTCACAGAAGAGCCCTAAATGGAACTGTATGCCACCTTGGTTTTGCAGAAGACTGTGTACTAGGAGTATGACACTGATGAAAAAGCATCAGCACCTGATGTTCAGAATTAGGAGGTGGGACTAAGGCTACAAGGCATTTATGCTTTTCTCTGAGTCAGTATGAAGGACTTCCAAGAAAACTATGCTCCTGACTTTGTCTGTCTATGAAAGAGGGACAAATAATGCCTCTTTATTGTGTATTTGTTATATATTTTATTGTTAGTCTCCACCCTGCCACTATATCTACTGATCATTGTTGCTTCACAAGATGATGGATGTCCTACTACAGTCTTCCTTCTCAGCGTGCTTACAAAGTAATTCTAATTTCACTTGTGCCACTGCATATGAGAAATGTGAAAATACTGACATACTCCTATTCACAGAAATGCCAGAATTTCTCACTTGAGGTCAATTTACAAAATAGGGTTAGAATTAATCACAGTATTTGCTTAAATAAGAAAAAAAAAGATAGGACTTTCTCCTACTATATCTGATGGAAATAGAAATGTGAAGGAAGCATATGGGTAGAAGACAAAAAGGTAGTAACATGAAATGATCTTAAGAAAACATAGGGCTTTTATTCAGGCTCTGTCTCTTCTTTGGAAGCTTGATTATAAAGTGAGAAAAAAAAATCTGACAGGACAAAGTCCTCAAATTGCTTTTGTGTAGCTTAAATGTTCATGTTATCTGCTGTGCGAACATCAAGCCCAGGTATAAGTCATTTGAATAGAGTTGTGCAAACCTGAACAGTTATCATCTACCTATTGCGAGTACTACTTACACAACTAAGAGATAGCTCTAGGATGGGCATATATAATGGTGAGTCCCTGGATAAAGCCCAGCTTGGCAATGGCAGACCAAGCAGGCTGCATATGTCTGGCAACTTCCTCAGAATTTAACTAAAACTAAACATTGCAATACAGTGAAGCTATTCCTCAGACTTCCTGTGAGTGTAGGGATTTAGGCCTGTTATTTAATCACCAAACTGACTTTGTGGGTCCAAGAACATCTGAGACGCACAAAAGAAAGGAAGACCAGAACCCGAAGAAAGCTCCTACAGCTGGATGGTGAATCTTGTTTAAATTGCTCTGTGGTATAATAGGGAAGTTTTCTTTGGCCATCACTGATGCTTCAGGAGTTTCTTGAAGGGCTTCTTTATAGGAACATCTGGGTTGACTGTTTCATCATCAACTCTCTAGCAATATTTGCAAAGCTGGTTGTCTCCATAGTTCCAGAATGAGTCATGTAAAAGAGGGCTGAGCTTGTCCTGTGTCAGAGTCTCCCATGTGTGACTGATCCCCTTTTGCTAGCTCACACACCAGACCCTATTTCATGGCTTTTCCTCATCTTTCATGGTTTAGTCACATCACAATATTCATTTACTTGCATGGCAAAAATAACATCTGCAGGAGCTTTCCAGCGTCCTGTGATTGAAAATAAGATACAGCAGGGATTCTGTGTGGATCTAACATGCATGTGAGGATAACACAAAAAGAGCCTTCTTACAGTTTTCACAGCAGGTCATTTTGATTGACGTATTTGTAGAGGCTACAGAGTGGATTGTAGATTCAGCTGGTATGTCAAACCAGATGGGAGAATTCTGAGTACACAATGAAATGAGGAGTGCAAATCTATGGCTTTCTCTGCTTCTAACAGATGGGAAAGTAAAATATCTCCCCACAATCTTTTCTTTCCAAGGCCCACCTCTATTCCTCTTATCACCTTCCTCCACTCTTCTCATTCTCCTATATTTTCCTTCTCAATTTGTGCGTCCCTTCAGCTTCTACTATCTTCTGGCTTTTCCACATAGCAATCTTTTCCTCTGCCTTTCCCTCCTCTGGGTATTATTCATGACTTTTATTACTATATGAGCATAGGTATTCCCAGTAAAGAAAGACCAGACAATACATGACAAGACATACAGCTCCAGAGGGAGATAGTGAAATTTTCTGTCCCAGTGAGGAGTGAAAAATACAAGATCAGGTCAGGGAATGAGTGAACCTTGTGGTATTAGACGTTTTGCAGAGTTGTTTTGCTATTTTGGGAGATTATTGAACTACATTAAATCAATAAGCCTTTTCTTCTTGTAATTTTGTTCCTTTTTTTTTCCTCTTCTTTTGGTGATTCAGTTAAGGAACCCAAAGATGATTTCCTAGGTCAAGGGAAGCTTTTGTAAGCATCAGAGACAAAAGAATTCCCCCATATGCTGGGCTGGTACAAGTAGTTACTGTATATTATAGCTTTCAAAACAGCAAAACCTATCATTAAGGTTATGTTTGGACTTCTATTATAATCTCCCATTTCAGTGCATAGTCTCAGCTCCAGAGGTAAATTTTTTTTTTTAAAGTTCGACCACAATCCCATTGTATGTTTGTCAGTTATGCAAGTGAAAAAAGTTTCCCATTGTATGATGTGTTTAGATGCTTTTTGCTTAAGAAATAGTAAAAAAAACCATAAATGAAATAGAGGAATTTTGAAATGTGAAATTGATTCTAAATCATACTAAAACAATTCTCTGTAGCAAAAGCAATTATCACGTTTTGAAACTTAGCCTACTACATACTGAGTGCACTTCCCTTCCCCAGCAGCACATAATTGTCTATATGGAGAAGGTAGCTGAAGAAAGCAGGAAAAGCATCCTGCTCTTTTCACAGAGCTACACAAGTCTTCTACAAGAAGCACCAACATTGCTGCAGTGCTGTTAGTGTATCCATCACATTTTACTTTTGAACTTGGATACCCCTAAATGTAGTATTGTGGTCTTTCAAGCCACGCTTTGGAGTTTGGCCCTGGACCTGTAGAAGTAAGGCTATGCAGAAATACAGGAGAACACACCATCTACAAGCCATTAAATGCAGCCAAAGTTAAAGAAAAAAATAGTGCATTCAAAACCCCCTGGTCGTCAGGGCCAGAGTTGCTCAAAACATACAGAGATTTTCTTGGCTACAGACTAAACAGAAGAACCTTGTTTACGTTATTTTTGGCAGGGTGGCAGGTGGATGGTAGAGCTGACTGCAAATCTTCTGGGAGAAATAAAATGCACAAAGATCTCCTTTGCCTCTGGGAAGCCTTGGATCAGGAAGGAGTTAAAGAAGCTGACTCCTTTGAGCTGCCAAAATGCACTTGCTACTGGATTTGAACTCCCCTCAAACACATCCCTGCTGTACCGAGCAACACTGGGGGCTTCCCACCCTCGTGTCCTGCTTTGCTTTGACCTGTGGCTTCTCCCCTCAGCCACCTGCCATGCTGTGTTTCTTTTCAAATACTGACCAAGGCTTTGACAGGAGAGAAAGAAACTGATGCCAAAGTCTTTTCAGCAACGGGCAATGTGTTTGTGCCTCTGCCTGCTAGTGGCCGTGCCCGTTACCCTGCAAGGTGTTAGCTGATTCACCAGGAGCCCCTCCAGGATGCCCTTTGCTGGAACTCTCTCAGGTCGTTGCGCTATGGAGGCAGCAACAGTCCCTTTGCCATGGCAGAGGGAGGGTGTTGAAGGCAGGACAGGTGGCCTGGGGGAGGTCACTTGGGCTCCAGGGAACTGAGGGCTGCAGCCTTCCCTGGGTGAGGGAAGGAGCCAGGCAGGGGCAGCAAGGAGGTGGTGTCCCCCTCTCCTCCAGCTGCCCCCACAGTGGTCCTGTGCCCTGTAACAGCCCTCAGGCTGCCAGGGCAACATGGCAGCAGGGTATGGGGCCAACAGTGTGGCTGAGGCAGAGGGACTTCCAGTTTTCTGGAAGGTCTTTGTGAAAGCCCAAGCAGACATCAGAAATGTGAAAGTCAGGCAGAAATTTCCCCACAAGCCACAAATTTTCCCAGCTGTCCCCACCCCTGCACCTCTCATAACATCAAAAGTGCAAAGAGCTTGAAATCAGGCATGTCGTGAAAGACAGCATTGCAGCCAGCATTATTTGTTCTGAAAATGGTTTGGTGATGCACAGCCTCTTCGCTCTAGGTGTCTGCTGACATAGGCAGCAGCAAATCTGTTTTTTCAGGCTAATACATTTAGGCTTAGATGCCACTGACTCAGACTGCCCGCCTACATCTTGTTAGGGATCTGTGCCCAAAGCTAACGCTTGCCCCAAATGCTTACATTCTAGTACTTACAACTTCCCTTGCAAAACCTGATAGGTTTTGCAGAGTTCATAAGCTCCACAGGAGGGAGTCTTTACCTATATTTAAATACCGCACCTATTTACTGAAGTTACTTGTCACCTACAGTAATGATTGGTAAGGGCTGATTTCTCCTTTTTCTGCAAAAGAGCAGTGGATGAAATGGGGTTGCACACTCTTTGGTCATCATGGTCCCGTGTCAGGACTTAGGTTTGGCAAACTTGGGAAAGTCTACAAAAAGAAGTACGCATGGTAGCATCACTGGGTTGCTTTATGGTGAAGTGTCAAGCTCAGTCACATTCTAGAAATTACAAAATTATTGGTTTCCCTTTTTTACCCCTTTTAACTTTCTTTATGAACGTAATTTAACTTTGCCGTGTGTTAGGTAAGAAAAGAATAAGAATAAGAAGTCTGGCTAAAAGACACCAGGAAATAAAAAGCAAATCTACTAAAAGTGGACAGACCAGGATATTTCTGAGAAAAAGACAACAGCATAGGAAAACATCAAGCCTCATGAGGGTAGAAAGTATTTGCTGTTGGCAACATTTAGTGGTGTAGTGCTGACCTGAGCTGGGAGGTTGAGCAGTGACAACACCTTCAGATGTTGCAGGTGTATAAGCTGTGACAGGCAGCTCTAGCTGAAGGATGCACAGCTTCTTCCTCCATCCATCCAATTAAGTTAGTGTTGCTAACACAGAAGCCTTCCTGATTAATGGACGTTACAGAATTAAGAGTGTTGAGAAGATGGAAATAAAGTGCATAGAGTTACTATGCAAAGGTAAGGCAGGAGATGCACGTTAGAAGATATAAGCTAGAGAGGGCTACTGCAAACAAGGGACCTGGAGTGTAGGAGCTAGGAATGACAACTGCAGCCTACAGCACAGCTTGGGAAGGGGATAGGTGGTAGATTTGAAAGACTTTTAAGGAAGCCAACATAGACTGGTTGAGAGTATCCAAGCAGGTTTGGCTGAGGAATGGCTCCAGAGAAAACAGAGTGTATGGGACATTCATGTCTGCTACATTTGAAATTTAATGTTCCTGGTGGAGAATGCTTTGATACAACTGCCTTCAGAAGATTTGAGAAAATGCCTTTACTGAGACAATAGTAATGGAAAATTTGTTTGTATGAACATTCTTGCTGTGAAACAGAGAAGAACAGCCGTAGCCTTAGTGACTCATAAACTCATTAATTAGTGTAAAGATTTTTAAAAGGGGATTTCTTGAAGTGGTTTTCCATTTCTGGCTCCTCTAAATCTTGGTTTAACAAGAGGTTTTCTTTATAGATGATCAGAAGTTCCTTTTCTACTTTCAGGTTGGCAAATATGTAGGGTACATAAAAATGCTCCATTCCTATTTTAAGTGCAATTAAAATGGATTTCCATATAGGGAAGTTATAGGGGCAGGACAGTACAAAACAGGTTTCTCAGACTCTGCTTGGAATGGAATAGGACACAAATCCCCAATGCACAGTCTGGTGGTCACTGCAATAATCAAGCATAGCTCCTATCTTATCTGCTTACTCTGACAGCCAAGATCTTTCTTCCCCAGTCATCCTATTGTATACCCTGATAACTAAGCAGAACAGAAGTGGTATTTTTTTCCCTAAAAGGCCTCCCCTCTTTCCTCTCTTGTTTCTCCACCTGCAGCTACTCTTCTGATAGGCACTTCTCCTTCAGCAGAGTGCTTTCTATCAGATCAGGTTTAGCTGGATGCCTCTGAGAGTAGTGTAACCCCTGCCCTATGCTGATGGATTGAATAAAGCCACTAATCATTAAGTGAAAGTTACACCAGACATTGTATAGGGTGAAAGGAGGGGGAACAGTTTTCTGCCTCTCGGGCTTGGCAGATTTCACAACAAAACAGCTGGCTGTGAGACATGGGTGCTGATGGAATACATTAATTACTGTCGTCAAGGTTTTAGACACACTTGTGCGCTGCTGGTAATACCAGCATGCAGGATTATCAGAGAAATTGCCTGTGAAAAAGAAAAAAACACGGAGAAGGGAAGGAAGGAAATTGGGAAGAAGTTTGACTGGTTCAGGACCACGCTGCATTTGCATGGGCAGTCTCATCCACTTTGACCAGTGCCTTCCTTCGCCTCCCTATGGTTTCCACAACAGATGCACAGAGTTTCTCTGAACCTAGTGAAGTAATATGAAGCTTTTTCTGTCCTTATCATTATAAGCATTCATACAACAGCAGAACTCTACTGAATGATTCATAGTGACACATATTAGAGCCAGCCTTCCCTGTTAAACTTACATACAGATTAATGGCAGCTTGGCTATAGTCTATAAAACCAATAAGCAGTGGGGAAGGTACTTGTGGATTTTGTTTTGGAATGAAGAGATCATGAACTGAATTTAAATTGTTGTTGGCTCCTTCTAGTAAAATCTGACATGTCTATTTTGTACATCAATTTTAGTAATTATCAAAACAAGTCACTTAGTAGTCAATATGTGCATTGTTTGCTCCTTGAGCCTGATTCTGTTCACCCACTCACAATGTCTGAACAACTCACAGTCTGCCATATTTTTTTGTTTCCCTTGAGACAGGGCAGGAGGACCAAAGGCTATGCCTTCATGGTCCAGTGCACAGTCTGGAAAAGACAGGTAAGTATCCGTGTTGAAAACCATCCCCAAGAGCAATATAGCTAAGTCAGTGGATAGGCTATTTCCTGCTTCTTGGAAGTAACAAAATGATGTTGGTGAAATGTAACTTTGAGGTAGTTATGGTATTTCTAATTTCTATGAGGTTCATGTGATGTGCCACCTAGACTTGTCTTGGGACATTTTGTCTATGCTTACCTTCTCCTTTTTTGTTGTTTTGGGATTTTCTGGTATTTGTTTGCTTTTGTTTGTTTGTTTTTCTCAATGCAAAAGAATAAACTGTGTCTTCTTGCCAAGTGGTGTAAGTTGGCCTTCAGCCATACTGCTCCAGTCCAGGAACTACTGAATGGGACTGTTCATCCAAAGCAGATTTCACAGTAGCACGGTAGAAAGGGTAGTGGATGGGATTCACATCTCCGCACACTTCCCGCATTGTGTACTTCTGATCATATTAACCCTAAGGAATATATAACTAATAAGCTATGTATGTACAAAACACTGTATTACTTTGGAGACTCATGGCCATCACTTGCAACAGCTCGATTCATTACCTCTATTCTTATGCAACCTGCGACAGGCATGACCAGGCTAGTACCCAGTTCATCCAAGGAGACATCAGTCATCATAGCCTCGAGGCATCTGCCTATAATTTAAGTAATGTTGCTTATGACCTGTTGCCCTGAAGCATGCAGCTGTCTCCCAACCACAGAGACCCATATGCCCTTTGTACTTTGATCTTGAGCTTCTATAGAGCAGAGGTGGAGTATACTTTTTGGGAGCAGACACACACTGCAGTACCCTTTAGAACAAGCTGGATCATGACAGTTTATGGCACCTAGCATAGCCAGTGTGAGAAGCTGGCAAATTTTTCCAAGCAGAGAATATCAGGACTGAGCCACTGGTCCATCTGTTCACAAGTTGGCTTTGTTGCTGGTTGGCTTATGGGGCAGGGAATTAGTACATGTTGTGATGCTGTGGTGATGCTGTCTGTGCACATGAAGACCAAGGCTGGCACCAGAGCAGCACAACACTTGACACCTGCGTTCTTTTGGACAAAAAATGAGGTACACCTGGAAATGCTTACAACCATTCCACCTCAGACGGTTTGGCTTTTAGCTATTTCAAGATAGCTGGGCTGGAGGGCTGAGCTGCCTGAGGATCAGAAGACACCTCTGGGACACAAGCAGCTTATCCATCCTAAGTGAAGGACCTCAAGCTCTTTGGAAGGGAAAGATGAAATACTGAGCAGATATGAACATCCCTTTGCCTCCTGCTGAGAATTCCTTATGGTTTTCTATCAGCAATCATTCTCTTTCATCCAGTTATCATCCTCCATCTTTACCTCTGCTTGGAATTACTCTCACAGGCAGACATTCTCTGCAGCTGTCTTCATCATCTACTACCTTGAAGTGCATTTTTGTAGGATGCTGGAGTAGGGAGGAAATGGCAATGAAGGTATAGCTGTATCCAGCTTTCATTAGATTCACATATGTAAGCAAAGATACTGTCTGGAGACCAGTATACTGTTCTGCTGCCAACCAGCAACCTCCTGTATCCCATAGTCAAACTTTGTAGGATAATGCCTTGTCTAGATTTGCTGCTTGGCAAACCAGGTTGGATAGCCTGGAGAACAGCTCTGGATAGGATAGTACACCAAAGAGTATGGAAGTTCCTCAGCTGGAGGTAGATGGTGGCATGCTAGTGAACAATTTCTAGATTGAGAATTTGGTGCTATTTCGGATGGCACCTTCTGCCATCATTATGTCTGAAATGTGCCATATGATATGTTGGATAACCCTTGGGCTGGAAAAGAAGAAAAGAAATGTGTGCCATGGGGATATTGTGGTTTGGGTTGGGTTTGAGGTTGTGTTAGAGGGATCCTTGGCATGTCATGACAACTAGCTCACCAATTTTAGCTTCCACGTTCCAGGCTGTGTAAAATGTGTCTTTTCTTACTTTTGCTTGGAGCAGGCTGCTGGTTTTTGCTAAGTAAGCACTTAGCTGAGACTAGACTGAGTCCCAGTTAAATTTGTAAAACTGGTGGCTGGAGCTCGGCCATCACTGGCACGTTGGAATCAAGGATAAGGCTGAAGGCTACAGGGTTGCAGATGTGAGCCCTGTTATGACCTGCAATGGGTTTCCCAAACATGACTGTGGCTATTTGTGGGAAAAATACTGCAGTATTATAGCCAAGCTGAATTGCAGTTTGTTCAGTAATCAAAGTAGGTTCTAGGCTTCCTTCTGCAGTGTGGTAGACCTTTGTATTTCTGTCTCATTTCTACTGGGATCTTGAAAGAATAGGGGAAACTGTTCTTACCCTCAGTCTGTACAGAAACAAGCTGATGCAAGGCTACATTTGCAAAGTCATTGAATCAGCCAGTGGAAGAACTGGGAGTAAATATCACAAGTTGCTGGCATTCAGTCCTCTTTTCTGTTTGCTAGACATGGTGGTGTGTCTTCAAGTTCAGTGGTGAGTGACTGATAAGTCTCACTGTTTTCCAGCACAAGATACAGGCACCTGGTGAGGCTGAAGGCAGCTGCTAGCTTTGTAGTTGAGGGCAAGGGTGTCCCTGCTGCCCTGTGGACAGGTTCATTACTAAGCTGAACTGCCTCTTTTTAATGCCCACCTGCCACTTTACATGCAGCGGGGTAGAGGTCAGGCCACAACACTCCAACGAATCATTAAGAGAAAAAGTAATTGACCTTTTCTACTTATGTTAACTTTGCTGATCTCCAGCCCTGAAGTGTTTATTTTGAAAAAGATTCTGTCACTGCTACTGCACCAAGGAGACAGAATATTGCCACTAATATTGTTTGTTTTGGTTGAAGGAAAAGCACTCTGAACCTCTAACAAATTTCTTCTTGTTAGCAATTGGAAACATATAATTAGGACAGACTCTCTCCAGTTATTTTAATGATATTTCAGTCCCCCCGCCTCACCTCTCACTGTTGCTCTCTTTCCTATTTTTAATGAGATACCAATTTCCTCCCTTCTCATTTGCAGATGCCTTTCCAATAAAACAGACAGCTTTGATTTTCATCTTAGCGTGCATTCTTAGCCTTAATTTATTTGTCTGCATAAGTTGCCCACTGCACTCTCCATGTGCTAAACGGCTGTTAATCGCTGAAAAATTAACAAGGTGTTTAACACCAAAAAAGGCTAAAAAAGTCTTTTTCTTCTTAGGTGGAAAGACCTGTATTTTTCTCACATGGCGAAAACTCAACTAATTCTAGGCACAGAGGGCAACACAGGATACCTTTTTGCAGCTGCACTCTCTCTTTCCTTTGCTACACTGCTTCTACTCTGTAGCTACTACTCTATCGTTTCCCCAAACCTCTACCTCAGCCTTCTCACCTATAAGTCAGAAAGAAATCCTGCACTTTCCTTTTGTAAAATTGACTCTAGGTCAGTTTATTTTAATTGCAGAAATGCTGTCAGTTTGTGGGCAGCTTGGCAGGCCCTGGAAGATTTGTAGGTGTTGAAGGCATGAAGAGACGGACCTTTCTCAGTGTAGTTAATTCAGTACAGCCAATTCTTCCCCTGAGGTTTGGGGAGATGTAGCCTTGGAAAGTTTGGCCAGTAAACTATTTATTTATAAAAAGTTATTCTTATTTCACTTAAATAGCTCTTTAAGACTTGCAGAAATCCTGAAACAGAACGGAGTAGAGATCACGTCATGGCAAAGAATCTGGGCTTTATGTTTTATTCAGCCCAGCTACCAGATGAGATTTTCTGTAGGCTTGACATGTCATTTCTGTTATCTGAGATGTGCCATCATGGAGTACTAATTCACTAGTTCTTATCTCTGCAGAACTGAGGTGGCTCCATGGTAGCTGGTGGCTGTGCACAGCTCCTGGTGCTGCATGGTATGGAAAATCTGCACTACAGAAAATGGTCCTGTTGGCCAGTCCTGGAGCATTTTCCTTCTCTTACTTTGTCACAGATGGAGAAGTAGCTTGTGCTCATTGCTTGATCTCACTTTTACTTTGATGTTATGCTACTGTGGCATCAGAAAACCTTTTGCTCCCTTTGTTTCCAAACAAGTAACTTTCTGTAACAGTCCTCTTCTTGGCTGATATGCCTTAGTCAAACCTAGGTCGCTGGACTCTGCATAAGTGTAGCAAGAAGTTCTGTGTAGGAGATGGGTCAAAGTGTCGTCATTGGTTTCTGGTCTCAGTTCTGTGAGTTGAGATTTGTTCCCATGACTTCATCTTAGAATGGAGTTTGAATCAGCCTAGGAGGTAAGCTACCAAACATGTCTGCACTTTGACCAGTTCCCAATATGAACAGTAATTGGAATTTGCACTTAAGGACTGTAAGTCTTTAATTCTGAGGGCCATATCTGCATGACCCCAGCTTATAGGGAATAATTAGCCTACATCAAAGTTGGGTGTAGAACATATGCTGCACAAGGGAAGGAATTTCTTGGAGAGTTTGGTCATAGGTGATAAGAAGTTGCATTGTTTCTCCCAGACCTGTACAAATCTGCTTAACCAAAGCACTAAAAATATGTTAGCAAATAGCCAGGGCAAGGCAGGTGCATCTGTGTGTAGAGTCCCAGCCGAATGGTGGACCCAAGGAGAACAAGCCATGGGAAGCAACTACCTGTAGGATCTCTGAGCAAGGTCAGAGAGACCAGCAGGGCAGAGGAGCCTGCAAGGAGAATATCGCTTCACTAAGAGTTATCCAGTGAACCAAACATCATAGTATGAAATCCTTGTATTTTTTCGTGCTGGGGTACCTAATTTCTCCTTGTATCCAAAAGACCCTTTGTGAACAGTGGTCTTACTATTCAGCCTCCTTTAATTGGACATAGTTGTTCTCTTGCTTTAGTTAAAGTTTTATCAAGTCCCTCACTTGTATCAATGCTATTAGGCTCAAGAAAGGGTCCTAATAGTTGGGCAGGGTGGATGGAGGAGGCAGCTGTGCAGTTGCATGTCCATTAATGCACAGTGTGATCCAGGCAAGCACAGACTGCAGTGGTGCTGCTCAGTCACCTATGGTGAGTGAATCCACACCTGTTTCTACTGGTGTAGCTTAGTCCTTCACTAGAGGAAGATAATCTATACCAGGATAAGCATCAAATGGGACTGTATCCACAGCTGAGGTAATAATTCAAAGGTAAAAATAAAAGTCAAGCCTCTCACCAAAACAGTTTATGCTGGTACAGAAATGTATGCCCAACAAGGCCAAATGTGTAAACCACGGTGAAAGATTATTATTGTCAATATTTTTTAGGTACTTAGGATGAATTCTCTTCTGTTCTGCATGTGAAAAGACTTTTGTGAGGAATCCTTAAAAGCTAAGATCCTATTTACTCAGAGTGGGCATTAGTGTGAAACAGGCATATTTTAGTTCTATAATAACAAGTTCACTTAGTAACAATAGTGTTCTGGAGAAAACTACTGCTTTCTCCTCCTTTCTCTACTGGTGCATATGTTCCTCAGAGCCACCCCTTCTAGCTCCCACTGTCCATGAAAAAGAATCCTGCATATAATTGTTCTCCTTAGCACAGATAATGTGGATCTTCTGGATGAAAAGTACTACAAAAGTAGAACAGAGAAAGTGGTAGCAATTACTCATTCAAAATTAATTATCCTTTTTTTGTTGTTGTTTTGGCCATTTTGCTGGAAAGACAGGAGACAGAGATTGAGGTCTCTTAAGTTATGGGGAGAGTAGCATCCCTGTAAATCATAATGAACAAAGTTGACTAGGTAGTTCTGAGTGATCTCGAGACCTCTGTTTCTGTGAAGACTGCAATACCATAGTCAGACAGCTTTAAACTCTCACAATTAGAATAAGCTAAATGAAAGCTAAGGTATTACTCAAGCAGAGTTGAAAATAGAGAATTCTTTAATGGTGAAAACTCTAGTAAGAGTTGGTGGCTCAGCATTCAGGTCACTAAAATTCAGAATTAAAATTGTAACCATAAGAATAATGAACCATTGTGGCACTTCACCCAGGGACATCATAAATTCTCTGCCGCTTGAAGTTTCTTAATGGAGACTCATTGTCTTTTTAAAAGGTATGCTTCGATTCTGCCACAGGTTAATGGCTGAGATGGAGCAATCACTTGACAAAATGTTTTTTTAGTTTGTTGTATAGAAGTCAAACTAAATTATCACAGAGTTCCATTCTAGACTGTATAAGTCTGTGAGCCATCCATATGTATTTCCAGCATGAAACATCAAAGAACATAAAGTATTGAAGTTTGAGTAATGAGATAAATATGAAGAAACCAAAATATAGGTGGGCCACTGAGGGAAAAAAAGTCTGCAGTGACATTTATTAGCTGTGGAACTCCATCTAAAAGTGATGGTGCGAGCCAGTTCTTGAGTCATTTGAAAGCGTGCTGCACTTAAAAGAAGTACAGAATTGCTGAATATAGCAAAAAAGTCCCAACAGACTGTTAAACAAGGGACTTTTCCACTTCTATTGCCATGATTTTTATGATGATGTAAAAAATTTGGAGAATATTAATGCAGACCTAGCTCTTCATTAAGGAAAGTTACTACTGGTGACAGAACATCCATGGACATGTTCATGTTTTGCATACCTATAGTGAGCCTTTGTCAATAGTGTGGAAGCTAGTATCACTCCTGATTTTTTTTTTTTTTTCCTTCCTTATCTCATTTGCCATAGTACCTCAGTGAAGCTGGTGATCACAAATTACTTGACTATGTGAAAAGACAGAGATACTGATCACTCAGTCTCTCAGCAGGTGAGTCTGAGACTGTCAGGCAGAAGGTTTGCAACTGAGCACTTGACAACTTCTAACCATTGCTTGGTATCCAGGAATTATCTGGCTGAATTAATTGAAGCCATCACTCAAAACAACATTAGAAGAGATTCAGAGGATAGACTTTAAGTGACTTCTGCACTTAACAATGTCTTTTACAGGAAGTGATATTTCTAGATCAGAATACTCTGCAAGCATGTCTTGTACATTGATGTGGGGACAGTGGGATGGCATGGTAGGGTAAGAGGGTAATTAGCAATGCTTAGCTAAAATTGTGCCTTACGTCTCATATTTTGAAAGCTTGCTGGGCACACCAGAAACACTAAAAGGCAAAGAAGTATCATTTCTGTGAAGGGGGCTGCAAGATTTCTGTTTTACCAAGATTGACCCTCAACTGGTTGCGTTACTTTAAGTTGTTCTGTACCAGTATTGGAAAGGCCCAGGCTCTTCATTAACAGTTAATTAAACCACAGTGGCCTTTCCTTCCCATCAGGGGTTGCCTTCATTTGCAGGTTTAGTTAGAGGGATTCTGTCAAGTTGGTTAGGCTTATAATGTGACTGATCTTTACAGCTGCATAGTCCAGCAGGAAATGCCCAGAACACCCCCCCAGGGCTCTGTCTCTCTCTCTAAACTAAAGCCCATCCTTCAAAAAGCACAGAACTGCTATTTTTTAAGTCACATTTTATAGCCCTGGGTGCAAGTCAGGATGTGATGGATGCTTACAGCCTGCACCCTTGTGCTCTGAGTGCAAGCACTAGCCGGTATTTGCATATGTGTGCTAGACAGGCTGAGCTTATGTGTCACAGAATCATGGAATGGTTTGGGTTGGAAGGGACCTCAAAGACCTTCTAGTTCCAAATCCTCTGCCATAGCAGGGAAACCTCACACTAGACCAGTTTGCTCAAGGCCGCATCCAGCCTGGCCTTGAACATCTCCAGGCATCCACAACCCCCCAGGGCAACCTGTTCCTGTGTCTCACCACCCTCAGGGTAAAGAATTTCCCTCTAATTTCCAATCTAAATCTACCCTCTTCCAGTTTGAACCCATTACCCCTCATCCTATCACTATAGGCCCTTGTGAAAAGTCCCTCCTCAGCTTTGTTTTGTTTGCCTCTCTTGTAAGCACAGTGAAATACTTAGACTTGAATGGAGCAATCTGAAAAGTAATTCTACAATGGCTGCAAGTGGCGGTATGGCTACCTCTTTTGCAGAAGTTTGTACTTCTTGTGCCTGTGTCTATATAAAAATATTAAAGGAATAAAAAGCCTAAGGAGTTACATATTTAATAGTTAAGAAATCTCAGGATTAATGTTGCCTGCCCAAGCTCAGCTCAGCCTTTCTTGGAAGCGTGTTACGATGTTAGCTTTGTTAACTTTATTATTATTCTACTTTTTTGCAGGTTACCTGCTTTATTCAGTGTACAAAATAAAGGGTGCTTAGAGACTGCGTCACGGTTATGTTAAGGAGGTACACATCAATGCAATTTGAGCCTCACTTCTTGTAATGGTGGAAGGTGGACAAGAGATTTCATATTCTCCCATGCCAGACAGTTGAATGCTGTTGAAAAGGGGAAAGCAGATGTGAAGATGGATGCAGCATTGTGGTAGTAGTTTTACAGAAGCTTGCCTCAAGTTTTGGGTAAGGATTGGCAACTTTGTTCACATCTGAGTTTCTGATAAGTGGTTTCTGCTTCCTCCATTCTCTTACTCATTCTGTGCAGCGTAAGCAGCACAGAAAATACTTTTTTCCAGCAATAGCCTGTACTCTCCCAGTATCTGGGCAACCACTTCCCATTTTAAGTCATTAACTGTTTCAAATGTGCAATTTTAAGTTTGTAATTCATCACAACACTCTCTGCCAACACTTGCTACATGACAGAACAGAAGACTGACTGGTGGTGGTTCTCTGAACACATTGTGGAAAAAATGTCTTCTTGGGAAGGCAAGAGGTCACGGACACACATAGTCTTTGGTATAGGCCAGTTAATAATGTCATTCTTCTGTGGTGGTGAAGATAATCACATCCACCAGAATCTACCACACAAGAAGCACCATGCAGTCAAATATGTGACTGGCAGTACGGGGTGTCAATGGACATCGTCCTGCTGCTGTGTCAACCCTCCTTGGCATTTTTTAGGCTACCTTCTTGTCACCCTGCTGACTCAAGAGTTTATTTAGTTTGTGACTTTTGCATTGATCTGAGAGAACTGATAATTTCTCTAAGAACCACACCTATGCACCACAAAGTTTAAAATTCGACTCTGCTTACAAATCCATCTGATGTCATCAGTTATCCTAACCCCGAGCAATCCGGCAGCATAGCACTGTTATTTTTCTGGCAGCGTGACAGCAGATTAGCTCAGAATGGCCCAGAAAAAATATTTAATAACATAACAGTGACCAATATGCAATTCTGGACATTTCTCCTTTAGTCTATAAATCAAACAAATGACTTGCCAACCCCTCCTAGCCTTAATATTTTTTTTTTTACATCTAGGTAGCATGCACATAAAGGAAAGCTTCTAAGAGGCTTAGCATTGTCCTGATAGTTTGCATGAAGTAACGTCTGTTGATCAAGTGGGACATCTGTGCTATCGTATGACATGGCAAGTGTAAAATAATTTTTCATCATAATAAACTAGCATACATCATACAAAATCAGCCAGTGTTATTTCAAGAGAGAGAATTGAACTTGCTAAAGGCGATACAGTGTGTCACTGAAAAGAAATAAAACCCTGAACTCTCCCTCACTTTAGAGGTATTGAAATGAGTAGCTTATTGTCATAAATGGTGACATGTAATACCTCTCCCTGTAGAATAACTGTAGGTTGAAATACACTGTAGTAGGTGGTTTTCCAGTAACTGTAAGAAATCCTGATCCACGCAGTTCCTGAAATGTGTGCATATTTCACTGGAAGTGGTAACATCTCACATTCACAACTGGTTTCTGCGTGGGACTCTGTCTTAACCAACAGGTACCAGAAACTTTCATATAGATTAATACCAGTTAGAGTTGAGAGACCTAGTAACATCTTTTGATTTTTGTCAGATGTTAGAAACTCAGGAGGTCATACAAAGCAGAACTAATCCTTAGCATCAGGACTCCTGGGCTGACATAATAAAGTTGGACGAAGGCCATCCTTGCAATTGGTATCCCTGTACTAGTGCGTGCCTTCTCCTCCTTTCCACCCCAAAATGCCCTCCTCACCCTCAGAGGATGAACTGTTACAAAGATTTGCAAAAACTGGCAAAGACAGGCCTTTTAAAAACTGTTTTCTTTAGTGCCAATTGTGGTAATTTTTTTTTTTTCCCAGTATGAAAAGCATATCCAAGTGATTCAATATTTTGTACTTGAATATGATTTCCTTTTTTGGGCCAAATGGCTTACAACATCAGCACGTTTGTTCTCTGTGCACATGGTATTTTGTGATGGAACCATATCTAGAGTAACTGTTATCTATTAGAAGTTGAATCCCTTTTTTCCTGGCCTGTTCAACAGCCCACTTCTAGGGGATTTAAATTCCTCTCATCCTTATGTTCCTACCACTGTTTGGAAAAAATATGTAGGAAATTGAGTGACAGGTAAAACTTAGCGAAGAACAGATTTCAAATCCAGTGGCATCCTTGGCTTGATCATTAAATACTCCATAAAGAATCCTGCACGAATGCTAGGACAACCTGATAATTTTGGTTCATGGACATTAAAATGAGATAATCGGTGATCTAATCATTGGAGCACAGTTCTCTCATGACCTCACCCTTTTCATTGACTTCTGACTTCAACAAATTAGTATCATCTAATGATTCACCAAAGGCTCATTTACAGACTGACATGACATCTATATTTATTCTCCAGGTTTACTAGAAATGATTTCTTTATACAGAATTATTCTGCTCTGTGTGTGTGTGCGCATGTACTTTCCTAGCTGATGTCAGGGGTTCCTTTTTAACTAAATGAGATTGTAAGTCAGATGCAGTGGGAAGAAAAACTGTCTCTCAGGTTATACTGCTTTCAAATGATCTTTAACAATCAGAATGGCTCTGAAAACACTTCTTTCCTGCATTAGCCTAATTAATGAAAAAGAGATCAGTCAGATTTGCCTATAAAGGTTTCTCTCAAACTTCTTAATTACAGAAACACACCACTTTAGGGAACAATTTCAGATTTTCGTGAGCGAAAACCAGGATTATATATGCTGACTCTTTTTTTTTTTTTTAATCTTTGACTGAACAGACTGCCTTATACAAACATGAATGTTACAAATAAGCACCCTTGTAGCTTGTCTGGAGAGAGCTGCTGTGAGTCTGACTGTAAAGGGATTTTTTATTCCCAAGGCAAAAAGAGATGAGGCATTCTGTAGGGAAAAGATTTTTCCTGCTCAGTGTTTTATTATTCCCTCTTTATTCTGAAAAGGTTACTTGTTTCACGGTATTGTATGGTTTTGAGTTTCTTTATGTCAATGCAAATATCGTTTGACAGCAGCAGAGACTATGCAATGTGTAATCACATAAAAACTCACATTTGGGTATGCCTGTTTCTGTTAATTTGTGTTGCACACGTGTGACTGTGTTCAACTATTTCTGTGTATGTTTCTTATTTGCAAAGTGGCTTATTCAAGCTTTTGCCGAAACAATCCCCTGTATTTATTCTAAGCTGTTCTCCCACAGATCTTTACATCAGAAACAATCATTTCTAAATGGGAACATTTGTTCAAAAATCTATGAACTGAAATGTATGAATGTGTGTGTTCAAGATATTCTGTGGTCTTCATGTTATTATTAGCTCCATTCACTTTGCTTTGTATCTTTATTTTGTAAAATAATAGACCAACACCTAATGTTAAACCGAGTTTAGATGAGAGTATTTACCTGTAGTGTGGTAGCTGAAAATATTTTAAGAAACATCACAGCCTGAATCCTCTGAATGACAAGGTTCAGGATTTGAAAATTTAATACAGAGACTTTGATCATTCAAGGGGACCACAGAGCAGGAGCCTGTGGGACTGAGAAGAAAAACAGAAGCAGTTCAAATGATTTTGTACTAAGGAGGTGACAAAACCTCAGTGTAGGATCCAGCAAAATTACTCCTTAAGTGCTGTGTTTGATTTTAGTGTTGACTGAGAGAATGAAGTTGGACTATTGAAGCAAGTATGAAGAGTAGAAAGAAAGAAAAAGTTTGGAAAATGTGCCTTAAAATGAGTGACTAAAAGAGTTTATTTTGTTTAGCCCATGAAAGGGAACATTAATGGGTAAATTAATCATGATCAGTAGATTTCTACAAAAGGAGAAGATATATGCCATTCAAAGACCCTTTAATCTAGCTGATGAGGGTATAATTAGATGTGGCATCTGGAAATTGAGGTTAGAAAAATGCAAATTTGAAAAAAAACATGCAACATCTCAAGCATGTTTGTCACGAACAGTTTATCAAGGGTAAAGCTAAATTCTTAATGGGCTGCAGACTTCAAATTGAGAATGTATGTCTATTTTAAAGTTACTTTTCAGATCAGTGCCAGGTTGCTGAGCAATTCTTTCATGGAAGCCTTCTCCAGGTCATGGAAATGGAAATCATTCTCTCACTTCAATAGAGGACATTACATCAGTAAGGAAAGGAATATCTGAGTGAAGATGTGTTTTACATTACAACGGATTCAATGGTAACAGTCCTTCTGTTGTTAACATCTATGAATTATCACAAGAAACAAACTGACTGGTACATCTTTAAGTTTCCGCAAGTTTAATTTTTTCCAGTTTCTTTTACATAACTCTTTGCATAAGATTCATTTTTTAAGAAAGCTCCATCCATTTTGTGGTGCAGGGAAGAGAGAAAGTTCCCATTTTTAAACATTTTGGAAATTTTCATCACAGCTTAGCAGTCATCTGATTTGAGATATGATGTGAGGAAAATAATTGATTTGGCTTTCAGTGCTACAGTGAAATTCTGTTTTGGCTGATCAACGGAAGCATCTTTGATAGAAATTTATTGCATTGGCAATGCATCACATCCTGATGGCGTATGCTATGTATGGGTCTGGCCCATCAATGTTTAGTTCCCAAACCCTTCCAAAGCCAGTGGAAACTGATTTCTGTATTTACTGATGAGCACTTAATCCTATAGGCTTCCTTCCTGCTGAGTCCTCTTGGCTAATGGCATAGGGAAAGGCATGGGGAAGCAAGAATGCTAGACTCAGAGGCTGGTTCTTCCATTCATTTATTGTATAAACAGCTGCAGGAGATGTGTCCTGTGTGGTTTTAGTTCCTTTAATGTCCATACCACTTGCTCAGGATGCTTTTGGTTCACAAAAGCCAAGAAAGCATGTACTCTCTCACCTCGCTTTCATGGTCATATGCTATTGTGATTATAGCATCTGAATCTGTTAGTGGACTTCTTAAAATATAGAAAACATCATTGTAACATAGCTGAAATGAAGTATGGAAAAAAATGTGACATCTTATGTCCCTCCATTTCTAGTTTATGTAAAGTTTCAGTCAGCAATGTTTATAGACTAGTACAGTATTCAACAGAAGATGTTTAGTCAGAGAAGTTTTGGGTTTTATTGCCTTTTTGTAAACCCTAGGAATACCATGCATACAAGTCTTATTTTTCATGCTTGCTAAAATTTTTCTCTTGAAAGACCCAGAAATGCTAATTAAAAATTCTTAACAGTTCAATGTATCTTTTCTGTTAACTAAAAACCTTTTATTTGAGCTGATGAATGGAGCACTTCAACAAGGTGGCATCTGACAAAATAAAAAAGAAAATAATCTTGTATAATCTGAATAGAAATTACTTCTCCTTTCACCCTTTGTTCCCAACTATTTAAAGTACTGCCTTTGCTTAGCGGCTCTCTTGCATCAAGCCCAACAGCCAAGGCATGAGACATGAGGACTTACTCTTATCTCTTCTGCTGTGCCCTGCTGACTGTAGGAAAAATAACTGACCCGTTACCCTTTGCTGGAAAGGCCCCTGAACATGAGGTCCTCGTCCAGGTTGTAGCAGATGTGAGGAAACCCCACATTGAATCCACACGTTGAAACACAAAAGCTAAAGTATTCTGCCCAGAGAGTTGGTAATGAGCCATGCTTTGCTATCTGCAAGCTGCATAGAAAGATTTAAATCAATAGCAGTCATTAGGAGGATATCTTATGATATATCAAGTTGTCAGATGTGAGACAATACACTGTGGGAGAGATTATTGCTCCCAAAGTATGCAGGCAGTCGTTCCAAACCTGTCTTTGCCCTTCCTCTTTTGTGTAAATAATGAAAGCTGTTGGCTGTTTCTTTTTGTACTCTGTTCATAGCTTGTAATCTGAGTTTACAGGACATCATTTGTTTGGAGCTTGTTCCCCCCTCAAGAGGGAATGTTCTGTTGAAGAGGCTTATATGCCTTTCTCAACTTAGACTGAAGTGAGCATCCTTTCCTATCACTCTCAAGAAGTTTTACTCCTTCCCACCACCCTGTGCTGACTGATCCATCAGTTATTCCCTCTGTGCTGGTGGCCACCTCTGAAGCACTACTGCTGTACTTCAGGTCTTAGGAGAGAATCAGTGAGCTGCAGAGTCCTGATGGAACAGCGCCACAGCAAAGGTGGTGCAAGAGGAGCTACCAGGAAGGCTTTCTCCTGTGAGTTTTCTCTCTGCAGGAGTCCTCAAGGGCTAAAGCCCACCACTTACAGTCCATTTCCTTTCCTCTGCTCCTCACTACTTGCTTGGCTGCTTATTGCTGCCACCCCGTTGATTAACAGGAGCAGTGAATGGATTCAGCAAGGTGGAAAGGGTGGTAGCAAGTCTCATAATTTCTTACAGAGGGTGCTCTGTGGGATGAAGGAGAAAGCAAATCACCTAACTTTTACCACAACAGAAAGCTGCCTGCTGAGGTCTGAGAAAAGAAAACCGAGACACTTAAAAGATCATTTACCTGATGCTTCCTCATGTTTTAGTGGCAGCCTTGACTCTTCTGTTTTACCATGTGAACACATTCAAAACCCTTATGCATCCGGCAAAAGCCCAAGTGAGTGCACATTGCTCCAGGGCAGGCTGAACACCTATGGAGCCCCATGGTCTAATGAGCTCTGACTGCTATCTGGGGTGTGGACTTCCATTGCATTGATATTTCCCATTTCAACCAATGTAAGAACAGCTTTTAATGGGCATTCTCTGGCACCTGCTTTCTCCCATTTTTTAATCTCTCATGTCCTTTCTGTAAATCTGTGAATCCAAATGAGACAGTTTTCTCTATGACATCCTTAATTTATTTGCTTTGTTGCCAGAAATGTATTTTTTTTCTTACACATGCAGAGTGATTGCAAGGCCACTTGCTCTGCTGAAGCTGTCCCTGTCCTCAACAGAGACACTTAGGTAGAATCAAGACCTTTTCTTTCCCAATATTGCAACATACCCAGCTCTTGCAGAGAAAAGTGTCATTTTCAGTGAGGGAACAGGAATACATAAATGCTTCGTTCTTTGTCCTTCCTTTTGTCTAACCACCTCCCCATATGTTTCACATTCTGTGGTTCACACATAGCCAAATAATGGTCTTGGTCTTGCACGGCAGGAAAGAAAGGGATTTTGAAAATGGACACGTAACAGTTCCTTAGGTCTGCTGCTTATCAAGTATTTCCTGGCAACTTTCTCTAATCACTGATCCCTCTCTCAGATTTTCTCTCTAAATCAATTGAACCCTGATGTTTTATAATTGGCTCTCCTTCTATTTGATAAATTTCAGAAGAGCCTTTGGTGAAAATCTTTTCACTTGGTAAAACCAGCTATGGTTGGACACCCTTCAAATAAAACCCAGCCCTACTAATTGAGCATGTGATATAAACGAACCCTCTAGTTTACTCATTATTAAATATCTTGTCCTTATCTCTACAAGAACAAAAAGCCATCCAATTTTACATTATTTTCAGTGGTATTTGTCAGTGTGTACTCTTTCTTTCATTAAAAAGTCTGATACAGAAGACACTATATAACTACATTCTTTATTTTTCAGGTGAGTACAGGGCCAGAATTCTAAAGCCAGTTATATGTCTAAATAGCATTGTGTATTTAACCTATAATCTCCTGACCCTATCTATGTTGATGAAAGATATTCCAGTTGTCTTTGCTTTTAGAATGGTTGTTAAAAGGTCTCACTGAGCATACCTTACCTACTGCAGTTCACCTTCTTCAAATATAGCATCTTTGTAAAGCTGAGAACTTAGCCTGATGAACTACAGAAGTTTGAACTGGTAAGTTACCAACATTGCCCAGGTGCAATCTGATTTTACAGATTGTAGTCCTTTTGAAACATTCTAAATGTTTGGTAATACAAGCATCACACCACCCTACACATACTATGGTTTAAAGAATTTAGGAAACATGGCTCACGGTTTTTCTGTTTTCTTCCTCATCTTGCTTCCAGCCTGATAGCAAAGATTATATTTATTTTCTCATTCAGGTATGCATGAGGATCCTCATGCATCCTTACAATCCCAGGCAAGACTGAGACCAGTGGTAGATGAGTGTGTTAATTTTCTGCCCTTATCCAGCGACTCCAACGTAATTCTTCATCCTCTCAAAGCCTTTGACTGGCATTGCCTACACTTCTGGTATGTGTTTTGATTCAGTGCAAGATACTGCAATGCTCAGGCTTCATTTAGTCATGACGACATAATGCTCAGTATTGTCATCTGGAATTAGAGTGCAAATTTTTATAAAAATGGTACTACTACAGACCAAGGTCTCATCTTTTTTATTTTATTTTTTTTTTAGCACATTTATTTAGAATAAAATAAAACACAAGGAGGTTAATCTGTTTACATATTCAACATCGTGTAATATTCCCACAGAACCTATATCGGCTGACATATAGCATAATGTGGCTAATTTCCTCTCACCTCTTACTGACGAGTGCAATGGGCTTTTTTCTTCTGCTCTTATGTTTTGATTGTGTGTTGGAGGTGGATAGGTTTATCTGTGCTTCCAGTGAAAAATATGATCCACATTTATGATTATGAACAACATTTTATCTGTTTGACACCTGTGACTTTTTTCCAAGCATGAGATTTCTCCTAAGATAAGAGTTTAATATGGGTCATTTCTTTTTCAGATGTCCTACATCTGGGACATTTCTGTGCCCTGGAATAGCATAGTGAGTAACATCTGCAACTCTGAAAGAATTTTAGCAATTTTAACAGTGTCCCTGTTTGATTGGCATGTGATGGAGATGAGGTCTTCCTTTTCATGGATAAATGCCACCACCTTTCTGAAAGAAAACCTTATGCTTTCTGGGTATGGCATGTCCACTGAAATGCCTCTTTGCAGTCCATCTAACTGCCTCTAGCAGTCCACCTAACTGCCAGAAGTCTATATAGCATTTAACAATAGAAATGTAGGTTATATGGATCCCTGTGAAAAACAACAACAACAGCAATAAAACATTCCTGCTTTAGTGCAATGCTCAGGACCATACTATGTGTTCCTTTTTTTTGTGGTTGTTTTTTTTTTCCTGCTTGAACTGTGTTTCCTTACAATGGCTGCAGCTCTTCAGCAGGGTACTGGTACCTGTAGTCTTATTTGTCCAGTGTATGGAGTTTCTGACCAACGTGTTTCTATTCCTGAGTTAAATGGTCCCAACTCTAATGTTCTTTTTATAGCACACTTCCTAAAAAGAGAGTCTCCTAAAGCTATGTCTGCATGGCATGGCACACTGAGCTAGTCCTATTCTTTCCCTGGTGTAACGGAGAGTGTTTTGCAATACAGTGGAAGGGTCTGTGTGGAGTACCATGCTAATGCAGAATGACCATCTCTAGAGCCTGCCTTGCTATCATGGCACTGTCAGCTGTGTGTGTACCCTAAATTTTTATATGTTGTCATATTATAGTGACCTCTCCTGGAGATCCACTATCACTCTGCCATTGCCACTTCATTTCTGTAGAGACATTTTCAGCAGCACTGAAGACTGACTTTTCAGTCAGCAGAATTATACTTCAGCACATGGAAGTAATAACTCCAGATCTTCATTTTAATAACCTAATAGTAATGCTGTCTCACCATGGTTAGTTGCTGCAATCCTCAATTTCTTATGTAGGTAAATACCTTAATAGCCTCATATTCTTACTCATAAATGCATGGTAATTGTCATTATTTCACATTCAGCAGCTATAAGGGTTTTAGTTAAACCACTTGCCTCCTTAACGGTGTTTAGGGCACTTAATCTGCACCAGAGAATTTGGGGATTTTCTTAAGTTCTTCTAACACCTCTGTCTGTGTGTAAATGCACATGACAATCGAAGCCTGCTGCATCAGCCCCGTGTTGTTCAGTTCCTTGCAAACTCCCTCCAGATGTTGGAGTAACCTCCTGCTTTGTGAAACTAATCAGAATCCACAGTGAGCCACGTCCTCCTGCACAGACTCCAACTGTTGTTTTTTGTGCTTGGATGGCTGATCCCTTCCCTCTCCCCTGCCTCTTGTGTGCTGCCTGGCACAGGTAACAAACGTTTTGTCACTGACCCGTATGGGTGTGAAGGCCCCTGGGTTCAATTAAGTGGAGCAAGAGGCAGTAAATAAACCGCGTGGGCCAGGGCATTAAATCACTCAGTGCAGAGAAGAATCAGATGCCGAGGGGATTTGGTTTGGAGGTGGGCTGTGTGCACTTGCACCCATGCTGCAATTTAATACCCTTGCTGCAAGTTAATGACAATTGCCATCAGGCAGGGTGATGTCCCCTTTCTTCCTTCCACTCCTGCTTTTTTTTACGTTCCCAGTGCTCTCCCCAATAAATTAAAGCCTTTCTGCCTCCTCCCCTCCCTCCTTTTCCTATTTTGTTTTACTGCCTTCATGCTGTTCTCCTTTATTTCCAGCGTTTTATTTCAAGGAGTGGGTTTGAAGTGCTCTCAGCCCATCTGCTGGTTTGGTTTAGAACAAGGACTGGAATGAAACAAGGGGTTTTGGAAGTCGTGAACTATTTATAGCGTATTTGTTCTTTCACATTGGCACTAAACTTTGTTTATAGAATCACCTGCAGTAGAATCTGAGCCAGGGGACCACAGCTCACTTGATCTAAAATTGGCTTTATTTCTTGGGTTTCTTAACAGAGACCACATGTGTGTGTTTGCTGTGGGCCAATGCGTGTTTGGTGATTGCACACGTCAAAAGCACAAACATAAAGTGCTCATGAGTGTGTGTGTGTAAAGTGCTTGGAGTGTGCCCTTATGAAATACTCTTACATTTCATCTGTGTATGTGAAATAAGAAGGGAGTTGTACAAAGGCATTACCACTGTCTAGAAAGTAAATGTTCCCAAGAGAAAACCTGAATGAAAATTTTTCATTACAATTTCTCCAGTCGCTTTTCATTTTCTCCAAAGAGTGTTTTTGTCTTGGGTTGGTCTGTTGAAACACAATGCTCATTCTTGTTTTCCTTCTGTGTTAAATATTTCTTCTTTTTTTCAAAACAAAACAACAATTTAAATCGAAACCAAAGGAAATCTGTCATTTTAAATTGCTATTTTGACATAACAGCATTTCATTTATTTTTCTAACCAAAAATTGACATTTTAATTTGAACCAAAACAAAATTTTTCATTTACTTTCAAAGTATCAATTGCAAATGAAAATATTTTTGTTACTTCTCCTCAGAAAGTTAGACTATTCCGTGCTTCCAAAATTGCAGGTATGTGGGTTTGCAATGTTTGCATGTGCATAACTGTGGTGGTAGGACTGTATTGTGCAGGATGCATGTTGAGTATTTGCAGGTGTTACACATATATACATTTTGAAAAATATACCCTCATCTGAATAGTTTTTACATCCACAGTTGCACAGTGCTGGTAAGATATGCACGTATACATTGAGTTCATGCCAGTAATATCTACATTTATTTATGTTTTCTTCCTGAATGTGTTTTTAAAGTGTATGGGCTTGTTGCAGTGTTGCTAACAGTTTTTAAAATAATGGAGCAAGATTAGGTAAGTCATAAGATTGGGGAAAATTACAGATTTTTGTTTCTCTTGTCCACCTTTTTTCTTCGATTCATGTTTTCAATCTGATCTTTACAGCTTCGATGACAGAAGAGCAACTTTTTCATTGTAAAAGTTCATTTCTGATTCTGCAGTGATCATTTTGATGTAACTGCTGAGATTTAAGAAAAGACATGAAGAAAATAGCAGAACCTGTGTTAAAGTTTGGGAGCTGGTAAAAAGGGTTTCTGTTTGTATTTGCAGGCTAGATAACTGGGTATGTGCTTGTATTAGCAGTACTACATCCTCATGCTTTGTCCTTGCATGCATCTGTAGGGTGACTAAATGTTTATGCTGGTGTGCATAATGTGTTTTTAGCCATATTAAAGTTTAACTTCTAGCCTAAATCAGCCACTTACGCACTTCATAGTATGTAGAGAGAAACTTTTAATGCAAGCAACTCATCCTGTTCTAAGATTAATCTCCTCTGATGGTGGAGGCACTTTGGACACAACATCTATTTAGACTAGCCACCTAATTTTTAGGTATGCTGACTGCATGTGTTCATGATGTATGTGCTTGCTTGTGATTTATATATTTGTTGCAGTCCATATGGCAGTTCTGTTTGTATGTGCAATATGTATGTAGACGCTTGTGCAATGTCTGTGTACGTACACATATATGAAGAACAGTTGGCAGTTTTTGCAAAGAGTTCTGTGAGTATGAAATACCTCAGTCTTCATTCAACTTGGATCAGAAAATTCTCCTATGCTCTGCTTACCTGAAATATTTCAGAGCAGCTTGGTACAGCATTAGGCCAAATGCTGGTGTTATAACTTAACCTGTTAATCATTTCCCAGAGCTAAGCTCCCTGGAAGTCTCCATTTCCTGCAGTGCCATACAGGTTTTTTGTTGCATAGTTTCTCCCTGGCTCCAGAATGCATGATCCAGCTGGAGAGAGAGAACATGGTCTCACCAGGGAGCATAGCCCTTTGCAGAGCATTGAGGGTGCTCGTTAGGGTAGCAACCTGGAGTCTCTGTGAGGCAATTCACCACGATAAGGCAATGTGGGTTCACAACAGCGTTGATCCACACGGAAGTGTTTTAATTTGGGGAATGCTGGTGTGACATGTCTGCACTAAAGAATATGAAAATGCAATGTTCCGCCATTTTTTCTAAAAATGTAATTTTCTTTCTCTGAGAAATGTTAACATTTCAATTGTTAAGATGGGATAAAATAATAAGGTGAGAGATCAGAATTTTCTGTTTGCTAAATATTCTGATTTTTGCTTGGTTTTTCATTTATAAGTAGTCTGTATTTGAGTAGGTGTATGAATATTCTATATTTAATGGAAGTGCTTGCAGTCAACACAGGGAATACTTTCTGTGAACTGAATAAAAGATAGGAAACTAGAGCTTGTCTAGTTACATACCTAGACACTTTCTAGTTTGCAAATATTCATGTTAGCATTTTGGGGATCAGTTCCTAAGCAAGCGAGGACTGATGTAGCTCCCCTGAGTTCAGTTGACTTTGTTGACTCCTGCCAGTACAGTTTGTGGCCTGGAAAACATTCTTACTGTGAGAGATTAGAAGGGATATCTATTTGTTTCACTTGTAAAAGAGCTTAAGAAACAATTCAATCATGTTCTATAATTACTTACATGAGGAGAAGATATCTGATATTACAGGGCTCTTCAGTATAATGGACAAAGGTACAACAAGACCTGACAGCTGAACAATTCAAACCTAATATAAGGCACAGTTTTTTTCACAGTGGATGTACTTAAGTTTAGGGACGGATAAGCAATAGATAAGGTAAACCTTGTGTCAGTCTTATTAAATTAAGACTGTGTGGTTTCCTAAAAGGTATGTAGTGTATTGACTTTGAGCTGTTGAGTCAGAAATTGAAATACTGGGGGACGATTCGTGGTGGGTCCCGGGCCAGTGAAAGCTGAATAGATCAGGCCGCAACTACCAGATGTAAAAGCCCAGTAACAGCCAAATGATGGAGTGAGAGGCGCAGTGATGAGTTTACAATCATCAGATCAAGATTCTCTGCTGCATCGAATGAAGAACTGTTTATCTGCCTGTATCTAATGAAGACCTGCCCTGTGCTCCTCTGTGCATGCATGCATTCATAGGGTAAGTGCGTTCATGCTCTTTATTTTGAGCCGTGACGTGTGTTTGCTGCTGGCAGCCTGTGGCATACCTCTCGGGGTGCTCCCATACACAGTGTGTCATGAGCCTCTGCCGGTGGCGGGGAGTGGAGTGGAGATTTATACAGTACCTCCAGGAATCCCCAGTGGGGCCCCTCCAGTGAACTTTGGCTCCCTGGCCTGCTGCCAAGCATTAACTACAATACTCGCGCTTGTTTTTGACAACAGCACGCAGGTTGTATTTCACCAATTGCTATTTTGGTTTGGAACTTATGGCAGAAATGTCTCTGGGTGCTTGGCTGGTATAAGTAGAGTGGGAGATTTACTCTTATTGTGTAATGTCACCTTTCAGTCAGTGCTTGGGACAAAAGTTATGGGGTGTTATTTGCTCTTTTCATTAAATTTCAAGAGTATGCACTTCTTGTGTGGGAGGACTGTCCAGGGAGTGACTCTGGCCTGATTCTGCCTAGAGGGGTGGCCTCAGGTATTGAGCACCTTTTAAAATATGAATTGGTCCCTTTTTTTATTTTCTTTTTGTCAGTAAGTTGGGACCAGAGGCAGCAGCAGTTGCCATCTTCCAGACTGCTGCCTGTGATGATAGATGAGTTTGGCCCTGGAAGCACAGAGAGATACTGGACTCAGCACAACACAGATGTTGCAATGCAGCCAAATTAAGCCTCAGTGGGAATGTGCAAGTTGGGTCTTAGTCAGAGTATCTCATGCCTGCCTGCCTCGCTGAAAAGCAAGAGCGAAATATTAGCAGCTGACCTGGTGGGATATACACTTGCCCAAAATATTCTGTTACTGGCTGCAGATGAAGCAGCATCTGATCTGCTGTGTGACTTTCCCGAGGATCTCACAGGCATGGGGTGGGGAGGCAAAGGAGTCCTCCAAAAGAAATATTGATTTCTGCAATCTTTATATCATGATTCTCCATAAATCACAACACAGGAGATAAACTAGAGATGTTACAATGGCAGGTCATGCTTATTCCTTAGAGCTGGCTCAGTACACCACAGGAAACAAACCTCATTCTTATAGAAGATAAGAATTATTCCTGGGAGCTTTTGGGATAAAATAGAAACAAGTGGCTAAATTAGTAAGATGGAGATCATAACAGTGATTATGACATAAACTGCTAGTCTACACAGATAGTAAGATCAACTGGCTAAGATTATTCCTTAAACCAATACAGTAATAAAACTTAACAAGGAAGCATCTAGAGATACCTGGTTATATATAGATGGCAAAAGCCATTTCTAGGTGCAGGTTCTGTGCAACACTTCAGTCTAATAGCAGGAAAGGGGAAAAACAGGGAAAAGGTAATGAAAGGAGTGGAATGTGGCTACAGGGAAAAACAGCATCAGCAAAATGGAAAAAAGTTCTCAATTATGGTTTCGTGTTGCAGAATGGTAAAAATAAAATGTAGTAAAGGTGGCAAAGAAATAAGGGTGGAGGGGATAGAGGATATTGTTTAGTTTGTTTATTTTATCAGCCTCTTTATGATCTTGAGATTGTACTCAGTGCATTCTTGATCTTAATATGATGGGGTAACGAAAAATTAAGAAGTCAATGGGGACAAATATGTCTTGCAGTCTTTCTTAAAAATAATTTCTCTAGCTGAATATAAAGGTGAGGGAATATCAGATCCTGAAATTTCCCCCTGGTAGAGGAGTGCAGTCCTGGGGATGTCAGTCAGAGCCTCGTGATAGGATATAACTAAATTGCAACGTGAGGACAGAGGAGATCTTAAAATTGCCTAAAAAGCAATTCTTCCTTGTGATCAACAAGAGGGACAGACTGTAGACAAATATAGTTTCTGGAGGGTGAAAGTTAAAACTAGATCAGATTGTCAAACATCAAACTCTGTAAAAGTCTGTGTAAATAGAAAAACATAAATGAGAATGTGCTAGCAGATATATATTCTTTCTTTTTTTTTTATATGACCTGTCTGTTGTGTGGCTTTGCCATTCACAATGTGAAAATAAAACGGAAAGAGAATTAATTCTTATATACTCCTAACATTATTACGGTCATTCCTCTTTTAAAAAATCCTCCCTATTTAAAGAATTGCATGTGCATGGACTGGACCGGGGAGTGTAGATATGTTTTCTATTTGTACAATAAAAAAGTGTATCTGCTATAGGCATCAGGAAGGACTATTTCCACTCATGCTGGAGAAAAACAGTGTAGGTTTGCATGTACCGTTTTGGGTTTTGTTGTTGTTGTTGTTGTTTTTAACTACACAAATGTATGCATGGTTTAAAGCTGTTAGAAAAACATCAAAACTGTTTCACAGAAAAGCCCTAAATACAAAATTGTTTCTCCTTCAGGTGAAGCAAGGTAGAATGTTTTTCAGTTTTTAGTGTTTGTACACTTTTTTCTATTTTTTTTGAATACAATTTTATTTTTACTGTTTTTTCTTTTTAATCCGTAAAAACAAATACTATTGAGAATGTCAATGCTTTTATTTCACGTTTTCGATTTTAATTTTGTTTTATGTGGCTTTTTAAGACTGTCAGCTAAGAGAAACTTGTTTAAGAAGGAAAATAATTGAAACTGAAACTGCTAACACGCAACTTCATCAGCTTTGAGAAAGAGCAGCTAAGTTGTAGGTTTTTTCCTGTAACTTTTTCAGTGCTGTGAACCATTTGAAAATAAATAAATACTGAAAAATTGAATAAACTGAACATGAAGCAAAAAGAAAAATTGAACAAAGTAAATATCAACAAAGCTCTAAGTACAATGCAGTCTATTGTAATTCACATTCCAGGATTTAGAAACATTTTGATTGACAGCAGAAAAAAATTTAAATTACATTTTGGAAGAAAATTATGCTTCTAAGAAAAAGTTACTTTTGTGCAATACAAATTTCCAATAGAAATTTTTGATTGGCAAGAATTAAGTGTCATGTTCAAAAAAGCTAAGAGAAAAGAGGATATTTTATTCCAAAATTTGTGTTTTAAAACCAGCCCCTACCTGGACTCCAGAAAGCGAACGGAATGCACGAAAATTTAGTTTGATTAATGTGGTGTACGTTTTTTCATGGGCTCATAAGACACTTCTGACCACACAGTGATACGGTGTGGTCTGATGTGATGGTAGTCTCACACAGCCTTCGGTCCTGGTGAGCCCACTTGGCCCTTTTGCTTCTTTCTTCGCTTTCTTCTTTCTCCCTCTCCTGCCAAGTTTTCCCTTTCAGTCTTCCTTCTTGTGAGGCAAGTATAAAAAAAGCTTAGTGTACAAAAACCCACCTAATGATACTCCGAGGAGGAATTATGTCCTTGCTCTCCTAGGCAGCTCAGAGTTGCCTGGAATATAGCAAAACAGTGCAGATTTAGGCTCTAACGGTAATTTTCATTGCTGCTATTTAGGAAATGGTTCTGGAGTCTCTTTTTGGCAGCCCTCTTTTACATCCATCAGCAACGCAGCATACCCGTACCATCAGCACTTAAGTCTAAATTCTCACACCCTGCTGGGGACTCAGGACAAGCCTCCCACAAATAGCTTTCCATTTCCATCCTGAATTCGGCATTAGCCAATTTAGAGGCAATATATGACTCTAGGAATAGGCTGTCATGTACAGTATGCACAAGACAGCTCTCCCCTAATCTCATCTAATTGGCAACAGGAGTCGCTGTCATTAGGCACAGAGTGTGAGAGGCATTAGAGTCATTAGCGTTTGTGCAGGGTATCAGAGGGAGGTCAAACATTTGGGGAGATTCAGACCTAGGAAGACATGGCACTCCTGAATTACTGCTTTCACTAAGTGAACTCCTCAGGAGAATTGGATATTTGCCATAGTACTATGCTAATGAAGAAGAATGCGAAAATAAAGATTTTTTAGCTCAGACTGATAATAACTTTGAGGGATGCGGAAAATTGATTTTTTTTTTTTTTAATGTAGGAATTTAATAAGTAAGGATCCACTCCTCTGCCTCTGAAATATAAATGGTCCTTGCAAAACAAGATTCTGGAAAATGTTAATTTCAGACAGAATGAAATATTTCATTTTGACACTCTCTTTAAAAAAAATAATGAATAAAAATATACACTGCAAAGAAAAACATTACAGAAAGTAATTTCAAGGTCAAAGCCCAAGGTTTCATTCAGAGAAACTCTGGCCTTTTGACAGAGTTAGACCAGCATCTCCAGCTTTATCTCTGAAGCAAAACCACTGTGAAATAGTCACAGACTCGTGAAATAATTTCACTTCAACAAAATTAATTCCCTGGTGGCAAATAGATCTGCTAGACGTCTTCAACAAACAACAGTGCAATTTAACCGTAGTTCTGGTACCCAGACTGGTATAAAATGCTGACTTGGCTTTTGAGAGAGGCCCCTGGACTGCAGAAAGCCATTTCCAGCTGAGAGTATGGTTTCTATGTACTTGGTTGAAGAGGTTTTGTTTTTGTTCAGCTAGTGGAACTCCTGCCTGCAAGTCAAGGTGGGGGGAAGCTGAATCATCCTGTGTGGTAGCACCAAGGACACACTCCCCCAGATCTGAGCAGGGGCTGGTAGGCATAATGGTCACTTCTGTTCCAGTGTCAGGCCATGGCTCATCTCGCCATCTCCATGACACAGACCGCAGCACTGGGTGTTTTCAACTGTCCCTCCTGTTTCCCCGAGCATCCCACACAGTCTGCCTCCCAACTTACTGCAACCTCCCCATTCTTGCCCCACAAGGCTTCTCTTTGCCAGTCCCGCAGAAAAATCCTTGTTGCTTTGGGTTTATTTAAGTGGAGACTGTCTCACCACAAACACCTCATTTGTGCCTTTTATTTCTCCAGATAATTTGGGATTCATGCAGGGTTGTGGTTCAAGGAAAATCCAAATCCAAGCAGACTGCCTGTTCGGACCATGGCTCAGGCAGGCGGTCTTCACTCAGCAGTAGCATTTCATCCTCCAGGCCACTATGCCTTCATAGAGGCAGAGAAAAATGTGTGTTTCTTGAACACCAGCCTTTCTGCGAACATGACATCCTTTTTGTTTGCACTTGGCTCTTTTGTATTGCGGGCTGTGAACAGAAATGTCTGGGTAGTTCATTTGCCATCAGTAAAGGTTTGCAGCTGCTCCATCTTCCCCTCATCCTACTGACTCAAGTTCCTTTAGGACTCTGTGCAGTACAGATAACATGGCAATAGGTGAAAAGCCACTGCAGGTACCAAGATGTTACTGAAGACGTATAAGGCACAAAACCTTCCCTGCAGATGCAGTTCCCTGAAGCACAAGCAGGAGATAGTTCTAGAGCAGATAATGTGAGTTGGAGTGCCATAGGAAATAGCTCTGGTCTTGTCAATGTTGCAGAACTAGTGTGCAGAGACAGTTGTGATGATAATAACAACAGCTGTTGCAGTGGTGAGAAGTAACACTTTGGACAAATGCCATTGTACTATGACTGTAGGATGTCATAGTACCTTATGGCAGGGAAAAGCAATGTGATATAGTGAGAAAACATAATGACACTACAGCTAGTATCTTTGCAGTGCAAGACCTCTGAGGCTGGTGAGCAATGGGGACTGGTGTTAATTCTCACCAACCCTCCCAATGCCACGACCCTAATATGGAAGTAACAGAGAGAAAGCACCACCGAGCTCTTGGTCCCTTATCAACTTGCCTCTAGAAATCCCTCCCATGAAATCCTTGAGCGTGGCATGCAATGATGACTTTAGCATATCAGCTTCTAACTCTTTTCCCTCCATTCTTTTCCTCATTTTATTTTTTTTTTTATTTTTTAAATCAGAATGTGCTGCTTGGCCAGCATATCTGGGTGGTTTAACTAGGTGATGACTGACAGGTGATGAGAGTGATCAGTGCCATACTGAAGACAAAATAGATGGATGTTTTCCCTTGTGTTGGCTAACAAAACATTTTCCTGCTGCTCCTCATTAAAATCTCATTCTAAACATACTTAAAGAAGCATACTAATGGTAGGGCAAATAAGGCACAAGTACTGTTCATTGGAAAGGAAACGATCTAATTATTGGGGTGCCCACAAGGGATGGTGGTCACACTGGAATGTGTGACAGGTGCATACAGCTCTGCTGCAGATGTCCTTCAAGCAAGCCCATGTTCTAGCTTGGGGCACAGTTTCCATACTGGCTTAATATGCAGGCAGTGAGCCAGCCCCACTTCATCCCTGCAGCACAGGTCCTGCCTCTTGTCCTTTTCCTTGTACCCAGACAACTGTTCACTCTGGTTTCTTTGCCTGGTTGCCCGTGTGGGCGCACAGATACAGAGAGTAGCACAGGGAGGGGCACAGGATGGAGGAAGGGCTTAGCAGCTGGCAGTGGGGTTGCTCCTTTTGCAGCACTGGCAACTTATGCCCGGTGAAAGCTTCAACAGCAGGTTGATGGTGCTGTTCCAGGTTGCAGCTAAGCCTAATGCATAACAGTTGGGGAAGGCGTCTGTGGGGCCTGCTTCCTTCCCTGCACTGTAAACATCTTCCCACTTTTGTGCTCCTGCTGTTTCTTTTACATCTCTCTGGTGCTAGTCTTGATCCCAGAGTGCTATAGCACTGTGTTTATAGGGAGTTTAAATGCCATAACACTGACCTTACTGCTGGGCTAGTTGTGTGAATCAGCCTCCAGTGGGATCAGGTAAGCACCATGACAGGAGCAGGTGATTGATGCAGCCGGGAAGGGGAGCTAGGACCCAAGAGATGAATTCCTTTCAGTAGCAGCTAGGCAGATCAACTTGGCCAGAACATGAATTTATCACCTAAATCTCTGATTGCCTGGGTTTTGCATGGGAAATCTTGCTTTTGAGTAAGCACTTTCTCCATTTGCTGATATTCACAGCTCCCAGTGTTGCCTCTTTGCATCTCTTGGCTGTAGAAGAAATGAAGGTGGTATTCTCTTTCACTGCTGTGTCTGATCAGAGAAAAAACAGCTGATGGGGATGCTGTAGGTAGAGTTGCTATATTGTGAGGCAGACAAATGGAGAAAATGCTCTCTGGACATCCTTTTCAGGACCATTTGTTTAAATTCTCTGGTTGTGCAGGGTAAAATGATGAGCTGAGAATAAAAGACGTTAAATTTATCCCAATATTTGCTGTTTATGACCTTGCAAATATTTTTAATTTGTGGCAGGTGACTTATTGACACAAATGCATTGTTTAGCCTAAAGTATCTGGCAGAAAGAATTTAAACAAACATCCTACTACAAGTGTTGTTTTAAGGAGCCAAGAATGGTATACTCTAATTCTGAAAAATAATTAGAAGTGGCTGAAGTCACACATAAGTGAAAAAAACAATTTTCCTTTTTTTTAAAAAAAAAGGTCATTTATGTATTTTTTCCTTAAAAGAAGAGGAGTACACATTGTTGCATTGCACAATGTACCTTCCCTGTGTGCCACAAGGCACTTATTTAAGTGGAAAAGACAGTATAATCGCATCCTGTAAAGAGGTTGCATGGAGGCTTCAGTGCAAAACAGAGTCTCACTGTCGTGCAAGGTGAACAAAGTCTGCTCAACTCTCAGTTCCTAGTTTCTTGCCATGGTTATAGCATGCAGGTGGAGGGGCTGGAGGAGGGAGAATCAAGGGAGCAGGAGTGGGACTTTGTGCTGACTCAGTTCTATTGTGTAACCAGGAGAATATCCTGAAAAACAGCATTTCCTGCTAGCTGTCCTGCTGGTCTAAGATGGACATCTGTGATGGATGTCAAGGTAGATGTGGAACCAGAGATGAGACCTTCCTCTGAAGCTGGATCAGGCATAAAGAAAATAGGCAGCTCCCTGCTTATGGCTAGAATTGCTAAGAAGATGTTTGAATGTGCATTTGGCACTGCTTGAACTATTTCAGCACAGTTAAGTTGGTAGGGCATTCCTCAGCTGTGGATACAGTTATTGCGGTCCAACTTTGTTGTACTGGTACAGCTTGTTCTTGTACAACCTATACAGTTGATCAGTGGTGTAAGGCATTGGTGTAACGATCTGCTCTATAGGGACCGTAACTTGGCTGTTATAGAATCTGTTTGTTGAAGAGGGAGAGAAGAGTGGCAGGAGACAAGACATTGTACTGGATCTTATTCCGGATAAAGAACATTAAATGAGAGCACAGAAATGGAGAAACTATAGGGTAACCAAGAAATAGCTGAATTGTAGAATACTGAATCATATTATTCCTGTAGGTTCTGCTGGTACTTGGCAGCTGGTAAATGATAAAGAGTGTTTATGCTGCTGATATAAATCAAAGCAGAAAAGAGCCCCAGGACTCCACCAGAATATGCTGTGTGTTCCTATGGGAATCTGTCCCAGCACTGCTTTCATTTGAATCCTCTTTTGTTTATTTTGCAAAACAGAAAAATTATTCTGAAGGACTTTTGGCTCCTCTGACTCCTGCTTTGGATATTACAGCTTCCAACAAAAATCAGACACCCTCTGGCTCCAGACTAGTAACTCCCCACTGTTTTCCCTAACCACTAAGAGGTCTAGCACATACAATTTTGAACTGAGTATCTAAACACAAAGAAATTTAAAATGCTGTGACAACTACAAGTTGTGTTTTTTTAATGACAGTTACAATTTTTGTATCCTGTTACTCATTAGAGGCGTGGAAACTTCCATTTAAGCTTGAAGAAAAGAGTTAAAAATTATTAAATATAATGGGTCGCCACATAGAGCGTAAGACTTTTGAACTCAACTTGCAAGAAAAAGCGAGATGAAGTACTTTTTAGAGTGGTAACTATTGTCATTATAGGCCAAAACCGAGTGAGGCGCTGAATTACCAATGAGAATAAAATTGTGGGTCAGCAAAACAGCTTTCCTATTGACCTCCAAAGTCATAGAATCATAGAATCATAGAATGGTTTGGGTCAGAAGGGACCTATCCACCCCTACTCCTGCAGTAAGCAGGGACATCTTCAGCTAGATCAGATTGCTCAGAGCCCTGTCCAATCTGACCTTCAGTGTTTCCATGGATGGCGCTTCTACCACTTCTCTGGGCAACCTGTTCCAGTGTTTCACCACCTTCATCATAAGAAGTTTCTTCCTTATAGCTAGTCTGAATCTCCCCTCCTTTAGTTTAAAGCCATTACTCCTTGTCCTGTCGCAACAGACCCTGCTAAAAAGATTGTCCCCATCTTTCTTATAGCCTCCCTTTAAGTACTGAAAGGCTGCAGTAAGGTTTCTCTAGAGCTTTCTCTTCTCCAGACTGAACAACTCCAACTCTCTCAGCCTTTCTTCACAGGAGAGGTGCTCCAGCCCTCTGATCATTTTTATGGCCCTCTTCTGGACCTGCTGCAACAGGTTCTTGTCGTTCTTGTGCTGAGGACTCCAGAGCTGGACACAGCATGCCAGGTGAGGTGTCTCCAGAGCAGAGGGGAAGAATCACCTCCTTTAATCTGCTGGCCACAAATTTATATAGGTTAAAATGAGACCAATAGGGAAAGGCTTTGCAGAGGACATCTGATTTGGTTGGTAAGAAAAGAACAGGATCACGGACTTAAAAAGAAAACTGTGGTCTCCTCTTAGATTTCTCAAGTAAACATCTGCCAGCAAACATAAGAGACATGACCCTGACTTTCTGATGCACCTGTACCTCTGACACAGCCCTGCCTGTCTAGGTTAGGGTACAGATCCTCTTAGTTCTGCTTGCCAGGACAGACATTTTTAAAAAAGAGGACAAATAACTCAGAGGAGGTGACTGAAAACAACAGAAATAGTAAAGGAGAAGCTTTAGCCAAATAGTCTCCTTTTTATCATCTTTCATTTTCGGGTGAGTTTCCTTCCACTGAAGGGAAAGACGAGCTTTCAGGGAAAAGGAAGTGGCCTAGCCACTTCAGTCTGGTGATGGTAGCCAACCATTCTTCTGGGCTATTTTTAACCCTCTAGGACAAAGATATCCTGCAGATGACTGAATTTGGAGGTGACTTTCTTTCCTTTGGCCAGAGCCCAGTCAGACTCAAGTTTCCTTATGAGCTTGATCCCTTCTGACACCTCTTTTAATGCAAAATCCCTAAAACTGCTAGTCAGACACAGGCATAGGCACAAATCCATTGATGGTTTCCTCTCCATGTAGTCAATTCATGTCACTGCTAGAAAAGAATTCCTTTCTCTTCCAAGTTAAAATCTCACTTGTTTTAGCTGCACTTCTTTATGTACAGCTAATTAATAGTTCAAATTCAGGTTGCCTAAAGCTCACTTTCTCACTGTTCTTGGGGACAGCGTCACCATTCTGCTGGTAACTCAGAGTCTATGTGGGCATGAATCCTATCCAGACCACATACACACTTTGCACATTATGACAGCTATTTGAGCTTCCATGTACACAGCTAAACTCTCACCTGAGTTTGTCCATTTGCATTTTGTGTTTGTAGCCTGCTGCTGTGATCACATCACTTTTTGTTTGCACCCTTCCTCTACTGCTTCTGCACATTGTACATTAAAGGCAAGGAGCCAGTCTTTCTAGCTGTATGCAGTGAATTCTTATACTGTCATCTCTCATTCACTTGAAAGATACTGGATCTTTGGCCGGTCTATGGTGTCATACCATGGTGCCCACATGTTACATTTTCAGATCTAATGACCATGTTTTCTCCATTTTTGCCTCATTCTTGGAGGAGGTCCCTGTAATCACAGACAAAAGCTGCTCGGGCTTGGCTAGCTGGAAAAATGGTGATGGAAGTGTTTTTGTGGTTGCTGGCATGTGCTGGTTTGTGTGACTGTAAGATTGTGCAAGTCCCGCACAGGGCCAGCCTGCCAGGAGAGTGTCCCTGGCGGGGGCTCTGCACCCCTCTCACCCAACATTGCGACAATTCCGGTTTTTGTTCTGTATGGTCTGCCTCCAAGTGCTGAGATGTGAATTCCTCTGCAAATAAAATGCCTCTCTTGGCTTGGTTCTCTTTCCAATTGTTTTTCTTTCAGTGATGCCCACGGTGACAATGGTTAGGTTGCAGCTCATCACACTGACCAGTGTTGTCTCACTGTGTCTGTGTGCTTGTTCATCTGTCTGTAGCTGCCCATTGTGTTTTGTCTTATGACCACTTTGAGGGGTGGAACTGTTTTCCTTTTGTCTTTAGACCTATGGGACTTTGGTTTAAAAACAGGCATCTTAAATGCCCTATGGTGACATAAGCAAGAAACAATAAGATGCTTGCTTTCAGTAAGAGAACAAATGCTAAGTTCTTACTCAGGCAAATTCCCATTAGTTATAGTGCAGCTGAACACTGTTTGAGTAGAAACACAGGAAGAAGCTAAGGATTAGGTTCACGAGAAAAATACAGTCTTCAGCCTTCCGTATATTGAAAAGCATGCTATCTGTACACTGGCATGATGAAGAACCCATTACTTAGCACATTCTAAGCAGCAGACAGACACAAATGTGATGCGTTTATGGGGAGTAAGTGGAGAAGAAACTGCACCTTTTTGGTCATGGTTTGTCCAAGATGTATACCAGGACTGCATGTCCTGGTGCATCTCCTGCACAGCAACATGTTGAACTGGGTTGTCAGTTTTCTGTGTTCTTGGGAACAGAAAATGGGAGCTATGGACTATGTCAATCCTAAAAAGATAAAATGATCAGTGTAGGAAAGTAGCATACCTACCATTGCCCAAAATGACTATAGGAACTACTCTCCGGCCTGCACCATCCCTTAGACTGTGCCTTGCCTTTGTCCATGAGGGTCCAGTTGGCCTGGGGAAACTGTCATGGAATGTGCTAGAAGTGAAAATTACACATGATTGTTGACTTGAGCAACCTGGTCTAGTGGGAGGAGTCCCTGCCCACAGCAGGGGGGTTGGAATGAGATGACCTTTAAGGTCACAACCCACACCATTCTATGATTCTATGACTAGTTCTGGAGCACATGTTGCAACTCTGTTTAGTTTATTAGTAGAGATGTAGCCATATACACCAGAAGCACTTTAATATAAAAAGGTAAGGATAAAAAAAGAAAACTGCAATTTCAGAGGCAAGACGTTTGCATAAAAACCCCTGTAGATAAGAGCCTGGATAAATGGATTAGTTAAATGGCTAACTTTGAAATTCATGGTGTCCCCAAGCTCTGTCTGAGATAGGAATGCAGCTCTTCTAGGTGCTTCATAGATCAGTAGTACTGGATGTTCCCTGTACTTGACAGCTAACAGTCTGGTTGCATAAAAGACTTCAAAAGAGGTAAAAGAAGCAAAGAGAGAAAAAAGCCATTTTAAAGTAAACTAAATGCTCACATTTGAGAGTTTACATATATTTATGCTTACGTTGTTTGAGAAAGTGTGCAAGAATGAGTGGATACCGCATGGCATACATTTGCATATTCTTTTTCAAGAACAGCTAAGATTAAAAGGACTATGGCAGTACTGGCATGAGGGAGCCATTCCGTAATTTTGGAGCCCAGGATCTATTCACTAAGAGATGTCACAAATCAGAAATTTCAGTGACTTGAGAATGAAGATGATCTCCCTTATTACTTAATCTAAAAGTGCTGCTTTTATTCCATGTATTCCTGAAACAGGTAATGAGGTACAAATTCAGTGATCAGCAGGCTTAATACAGGTCAGTAAATTAATCCTTAAAATGTTGATCAGTAGCATATTTACAAAGCAAAGAATTTGCTTTCAGTGCTTACAAGTGGAAAGAAATGTGACAAGTTAGATTTAATACAAATTTACCAGAAGGTGGAGCTGGATAGTAAATCTAAACAATAACTTGCAATTAATACATTCCAAGGATCATTCCAGTACAGAAGGATGAATGTGGTTGATGTACCAGTAGTTTCTCTGCACTGCAATTCAAATGCTACACTGCTAAAAGCTGTCATCTGTTACCTAGACAACCCTAATGCTCAGAGTAGCCACAAAAATGTTATTGAATAATATAGGGGAATACAAAGAAGACTGCAAAAGTATGGTTTGAAAATAAAGACAATGAAATGCTAATATTAACTTCAATCCTCCAAATCATTTAAGTATATGTCTTTGAGCCTGTAAACAGTTTTTGTCATGTGCATGTTAGTTAAAGTCTCCTGCATTGTATGTAAGAGATATTAAAAAAAAAACAAAGAGCAAAACCAAAATCAAAACCCCAAACCCAGCAGAACAAATCAGGAATTGAAGTAAATAAAATCAGACCCAGAAGCTTTTTATCTATTAGAATGGTACCTTTACGTCACTGTCAATCTGCTATAGGTCATTTTTTTCTGGACTGAAATAGAAATAAGTAGAGATATCATTTTTTTTCCCATCTGCTAAAACTTCTGCATGTACTGATGTCAATTGAGAAAGATCATAACAATGAAGAAAGGTAATATGGCAAAACAAATATTATCACAATTTTTATTGTGAACAGGCTGACAAACACAGAGAGGTGAAGAGCACAAAGTCTTAAATTGAGGCTGTAGGGTAAAGTAACCTTCAGATAAGAAAATACACATATAAATAGCTTTATCAGACTTAGAATGGGCTAATTCTTAAAATTCTATCACAGTATATTTCCTATTACCATACTCCTATCCCCTGCAGGTTGTTGTATTTCCATACAACTATTTCTTTGGGCAGATGAGGCAGACATTTAACTTCATCTTTTTGTCCTGATTCATGAAATAACTCCTTGAAAGAGCTTCCTTTACTTTGTGGCGGGCCAGACTGCCTGTCCATCCAATAGCCAGGCTGCAGGCATTTTAGCAGAGACTGGAACTGGGTTTGCAATGCTAAGAAAGCCCCAGCTTCCTTTTGAAGTTGAATGTCCTTGGAGGAAAGTTTCTTTGCCTGGCTGACCTGCCAGTCTTTTGTCAGTTTCTTGGTATCAAACTCAAACTGGAAACTGTTCAGCTGAAGCATCCACCACAGATACCTTTGCTATCTTCACGGTTCACCAAGGTCTAAAAGCAAAGGTTTAGTAGTAACCCCACAGCCATACTGTTTGTGAATCTGTCACCTCAGGGAAGATACAGGCTTGAAACAGACTGCTGACTGGAGAGCCTCAGACCTGGCAGTGGGGTTCATAACTCATGGTCAACCAACCAAGCATGCAGCTGGTCTCCAGCTGATCCTGTGGCTTCTGCAGGGTATGGTGGCACAGTGCAGACCTCATCTGGACCACATAGCTTCTCACAGCAATTGCAAAGGTCAGGACCAAATGTCTTTGTCCACAAAGTGCTGTTTGAGCAGATTTGAGGGACTGGTGCGTGTTCTGCCTTCCTCCTTTTGGAAAGATTTCCTTAACCACACATTATTGCCCAGAGATGCTTGGCATCAGAGCAGCATGGTGTGCCCCTTCCTTGATGATATTTGCAGTGAAGAGTATTAATATGCCTAATAAACCCCCAAAGATAACAGATAAAGACTAACATCAACCACAGATTAAGCCCAAAGTAAGGAGTACTGCACATGTCCTCACAATGGTCCTATGCTCTATTTTCCTTTTTGGCCCACCTGCAGTTTGCAATGGAAGCTTGTTTTGGTCAGGAAATATCTAATAATGAGGAGCTGGCACCAGGCTCAAGTCCTGCATTCACTCATTTCAACTGCAGGGAATCTCAGAATAAAAGGGCTGTGAAAACCTGCAAAGGCTGTCTGAAAACCTTGATGAGAAAAATTATTTTCCACGGGCAAAAAGAATACGGCAAACCTCTTCAGTGGAAGAAATAATAAATACAGAGCTCCATTGTGTTCCATCACAACTGACACAAGGCTTGTATGGTTAATGATTAATGCCAGCCCAGTAAAGCCCTCCCAAATATGCCTCCCAAAGAAGGAGGAAGGTGGAGAGTTTAGGTCTTCAGCTGAGGTACCTGAATTCATTTAAATACAATTGTATCTCACATACTTGGTCTTAATTGTCTCCTCCTGAAAATTCAATACCTGCATTCATGCTCCTGGGCTCCAGGGATTCCAGAGCACCACACTGTCCCCACTGAAAGGAAATGAAAAATCGGCTGATGCTAACCAGACCCCTTCAGCAACTTTACCCATTTAAGTGCTGTATCCTGCAGAGTGATTAATGATTTTTTTCCTTTTACATCTAACAGCAAAGAAAGAAGGAAAGAACGAACGTGTGCTGTTGTTCACCTTCTAGCCAATAGACTACAAAGGCATAGTTTGCCAGGATATGTATGTTCCTCCTGTATGTAATTTATTTTTTGTGTGTATCTGACATTGCCTCTTTCTTGTATATGGTTGGAGCCTGTAGCATCTTATCAGCAAAAGGTCTAGCTCAATCTTGTGGACGGCTAGCATTCTGCTTTCTTTGGGCCTTTTAAGAAGTGCAACCTGAACCTGTCCACCAGCCCTTTATTAACATGTGTTTTATGGTACAGGTGTAATAATTAATCCAAATGGTTAGCAGATGTGGCTGTCTATCTCTGGGCATGTCAGTTCCTACACACCACCCCTTAATCAAGCAGTGCCCAAGCAATGCCAAAGTAAATGAAAGAAAATAAATTCCACCGAGATATTTATGAGGGCCACCTGGACAGGGAAATACCTTGGCCTTTGCCTGTCCCCTGCTCCAGGTGGCTACAAAAGACTGAAGTCCCTCACTAAATACAGGTCAAATCAATCTTGCAGGGAGCTGAAAATGAAAAGCTGTGCTTGGCTCCCTCATTTAACAACAATGAATTTTTGTACATGTGTTCTAAGGAATCCTGCCCACTTCACCTTACTTATTTGAAATTTTCTTTCTTTTTACCAGTGCCAGGACCTGATGGACTTCACATAATTCAGGTTGCTGGTTCCTGCCTCTGTTTCTGGCAAGCCAAAGCTAAGGATCTTCTTTGTGTTATCAGCTGGACTCCGGGTGTTGCTTTGCAAATCACAAAGGGAGGTGCCAGATTTTTATGCTCCTGCCATTTCCACATCTCTTTTTTCAATTATTTATAATCTTCACATGTTTAATTCCTAGCAGATTTTCAACATGTTCAGCTTCTGCTGGGCTGAAAGGCTTTGCCTGTGAAGAGGTGGTTGTTTCAGCCTGCCTTGGGGGAGGCCTGTCCCTTGTGGAAGCTGCATCCTCAGCCTCCTTACAGCCTCACAGCAAAACACACCTCTTGCCACCTAGGAAGCTTCCACACATCTGCTGCATCACATCCAGCTTCTCCTCCTCAGGGAGCAACCACCCTGAGGACACCATGGATGGAAACCCAGGTCTTCCCTGGGGTGATGTGGTGGGTTGATCCTGGATGGATGCCAGGTGCCAACCAAAGCCAGTCTATCACTCCCCCCTTCAACCAGACAGGGGAAAGAAATATAATGAAAGGCTCACGGGTCGAGATAAGGACAGGGAGAGATCACTCACCAATTACCATCATGGGCAAAACAGGGTCAACTTGAGGAAATTAGTTTGATTTATTACCAATGAAATCAGAGTAGGATAATGAGAGATAAAACCAAGTCTTAAAAATACTTTTCCTCCACCTCTCCCTTCTTCCTGGGCTTGACTTCACTCTCGATTTCTCTACCTCCTCCCTGCGGTGGCACAGGGGGACGGGGAATGGGCGCTGCAGTCATTTCATCACCTGTTGTATCTGCTGCTCCTTCTTCCTAAAGGGAACGAGAAGCAGTGGATGCCAAAAGAAAGCTATGCAAAACAGAAGAAATCAGCTGACATCCTTAGAGTTGTAAATCCATTTTATCCACAGAACAAGAAATGCAGGTATCAGTGCAGATAGTCCTATCATGGGCACTGCTTAGTGCCTAATGACCATGATGCCAGGCTAGATAAGTAAAACAATGTGCCAAAAATAATATACAAATAAATGAAAGCTGATAATAGGCAAGTACCTTGCTATTTTAGCGTTTAAGCTCATTTCCTAATCAAATATATAAAAAAGTTTCCCTTAGGTTGTTGTTTATCTATTTGGCGAGATATGTCTAATAAGCCTGTATGTTGTCTGCTGCCACAGATGGAAAAGCAAAATGGATCATTGGAGTGAAGCTTAATGCACTGATTATCCTGATACAATTGAAATATTTGCAAAAAGCTCATGGAAACACAAGGGGAACCAAAAACTTTTTCAATTTTAACTATTACTGCTTAAATTTCCCCACTATTCAGTCATGCTAGAGAAAAATTACTGAACAAAACCAAGTACATGATCCATGATAAAATCTGTAAGACCTGTTAGCTATCAGCTTTCCATTAACCAGTCTGAAACTCCATGCCAAAAAGTGTCACAGTCTGCTTAGAGCAGCAGTGGGGCCAGCCTCAACTAAATGGCAGCAGCTAAAAACTCCTGAACTACTCTGATTTCGTAACATATATCCACATATTTTCATCCTCTTTACACAAAGCCTGAATGCTGGAATGAACTGTCATTGATAACATGGAGATGTTCAATAGCCCTAGGAGTCCAGAATCTCCTCTTTTCATCTTAATGAGATCTTGGAAGATGAATGTACACAGAAGTGTGTTAAATGGATTGTCCGTCCATTCTTTTAACTTGTTTATTTGCAACTTGAGAACAGCACCAAATAAACACCTGGGAAGTTTCAATTGCCAAAGTTCAGATGTTTGTCAGTTACGAGGGCACAAAAATAGCATCTTTTTAGAACAGGCACATAAAAAACAATTCAGAAAAGCCATACATTTTATAACCTGAAAACTGACATTTTTCTTGTGGCTTCCAAAAATATCCACTTGTGCACCGAGACTAATGCCTGTTACAGTTTAGCCAAATGGTGTCAAAGCAGGTGGTTTAAGATTAAAGTCCTACATCAAATTAACTATGATATTTGACACCTGGTAAATACTCTCCAGGGCAAGTTGAATAAGAGGCTTTATTATATGCAACAGATTGGAGCAAATTAAAAGTGCGGGGCAAACAAAACATCCACTCTCTGTAATGAAGTCTTCCCTCCACAGCCTAGTCTCAGGGGAAGAAAAAGAAAAGGAAGACCAGCGGTCAAAAGAAATACTTTAGATGTGAAGGAAGCATGTGTCTGGCAGCTTCAGACATGCACATGAAAAGTAGACTGTTGGAACCAAAGGGTTTCTCCATATGTTGAACTCTGAGTCTCCCATTTCTTCCAGAAATGATTAGCTAAGGATATTTTCCACTTTTCAGTCAAAGAGGAGAGAAGAGAAAATACTACAGGGAGATGTTAGATATGCCACTGGGAAATGTACGTCTTCTTATCTCTCTCTACAAGTATCTCTTCCAGTCTTCTCCACCTGCTCCAGACCCTGGGCTGCTAAGCCAAGTTTCTAGGGGATTATAGTTTCCTGAATCTTCCTGTTGATCATTTATAATTACTGGCATGAAATTGGCTTTTTTTCTTCAGTTCTGTAGAACATCCTCAGGAATTTAAGATTTATTTAAAAGCTATATCAGTGGCTCAGAAAACTCCTTAGCCAAATCTTTTACAACTCCAGGCTGTGGTGGATATTTGTTATTTGGTATCCTAAGGACAAAGCTTATGCGTTGGAGATGTGGCAGAAAAGCAGTGTCGGCAGCTCAAACAGAGTCTGTCTGTCCTGTATCATAGGTAGAACACACACAAGTTACACAGCTTAGTCAACATTTGTATCTTCATTCCCTTCACAAAGCAGTGAGTACTACCTCCCTTGCTCGTTGCTGCACATCTGAGAAGAGGAAGATAGTTAAAGAGGCAGTTGAACACTGTGGGTTGCTGGCTGCCCGTATCTCTACTCATTCAGTTATTTTCTAGGCCCCACTTTTGCTGTTTTAAGCTCCCAATTCATTCATATACATGAAATGCATTTTATAGGTATGAACTGAGGAATGGCTCTCTCTCTGGTCGCTGTACTCACCAAAAATGCCAATACAGATATTCCAGATTGTTGAAGCTTTGTGCTCTGCATGGAAGATGGAAATTACACAAAAAGTCCTCCCTGGGAAAAGATCACAGTAAAGAGCCTTAAAGATGAAAGGGAGAATTTTGGACTTCAAGAACACGGCTGTAAACTCTGGCAGTCTTTAAAAATGTAAAATACAAAGATATCTGCGTAAAAGCTTTCTGACAACACTGCTTAGAAAGAGAAAGTAGGGTAATTGAAATATTCAGATGCCTGTCTAAAACTGATAGGCAAAACAGTGGAGGCTGAGACAGAGCTTCTGTAGTCAGAAATTAGTATGTTCAAAGTGAATTTATGTAAAACAGATCTTGTCCATGTAGCTTGAGATACAGGGCAGATGATGTTCTAAATATAATGCATAAATATTAGTATGTCAATAAAATAGCTTTCAGTATGGAATTTTGTATGGTGTTAGTATGTGTTTTCATTCAGAAACTGGAATAATAAAAAATTAATGCAGTATATGCTAGCTGTTTTAAAAATTAATTTATAAATTGGAAAGTAATAGTATGAATTTGGAATCTTTGTTAAATAGGTGTGTTTTATGTGGAGCCCTGAATTGGTCAGGTTCCAGAATTAAACTTTTTAGTATTAATACCAATGACCAGGAGAAAATAAGTGGTTACCACTGAAAAATCTTTGTGTCTGACTGTGACACAAGGACTATAGAGTGAAAAACAACAAAAGACAAGAAGATAAAACAGTGATGTAGAGCAGATTGCCTGGTGAAACAGATGCAAGCAACACATTAGGAAATAAAGGCCTTCGTTTGGAAAAATAGAAACCAGGCCATACTGACAGAATACGCTGTATATATACTCTGGAGGGTTCTTGGGACCACAGTGAGTACACAGTCAAATAGGAGCTCCCCAGGGACCTCCAGAAATGGTTGTGAAGGTGAATTAGAATGGATAAAAATGAATACAGGTATGGTATTTGGTGATGATGTGGCCATAAGTTCTGTATTCACTGGTGGCCATAATCCGAGCTGGATAGTGGATAGCAGAAAAAGTGTCGTAGGAAAACCAAGAGGATAATTAAAAGGCTGGAAAACTTACACTAGAGTAAAAGACTCCAAAAGAGCTCAGTCTCTTAAAGAATGTTATAAAAATGAGAACATTATTTTGGTTTGTTTTGTTTTGTTTGTCTACTGGAGAAAGGCATTGCAGGATCCAATGTCTGGAAATACAAATATGGTAACTTCATACCAAAAATAAGGCACATATGTTTTTGCCAGAGAAGGACAGCTTCATCCAAAGAACAGATCTAGTGGCTATGCAAGATTTTCTATCACTGGCAATTTGAAAATTAAGATTGACTTAATCTTAAAGATGTGTCTTACTTCCAAAAGGAAGTAATTCAAGGAAAAAAATGGTCTGGCCTGTGCTATCCTGGAGGTCAGGATCAATGTGCAGGCTGCTCCCCTCTGGCTTTATAAACCACGAATCAGTTCCTTAATTCTTTCATGGGGAGGTCTATGCTTTTGGGGTTTGCTTTTCCTTTTTGAATTGAAATTAGACATTATTGCATTTGTAGCATTAATACTCCTAGACAACCAATAAATCAAACACATATTTTGCCTGCGATGTTTAGTTCTCTTTAGCCACAAGAAGACTACAGAGGAACTTGGCCTGGAACATGTGTATTACAAAGGGAGGAAGAGATAGCTTTATGGGCTGTGATGAGATGACCTCATCCAACATTGGCTTCCTTAGATGTCAAAACTCTAATTGGGATTGATTTTCTCTCTGTGTTGTTTGCTTGTTTTCTATTAATTAAGGCTAAACTTAAAAACAGAGAGAAAAGTCACAATGGAGCCAAAGCAAGACGAGCAGTCATTTTTTACCTGGAATTATCCCAAGATTTTAACTTGAAGTGGGTTTAATCTAAAGACTCCAACCTCCCTGTGGCCACATGTTGAATCAATTGAAAAGCAACCAACAGGTAAATATCTCTAGCACGGCACTGCTAATAATGTAGCAGACCTTTAGCAGAAGAGGAAACCCTTTTGACCCCTCTTGTGAAAGCTTTTCTGTGGCCTCAGGTTTGGTTGACTTTTTTGTTAAACTGTCATTACAAGAAGCAGGCACCTGCAAGAAGCTGATAACTTTACATACATCAACAAGAGGGAAAAGCAGAGGCAAATAGGTTTTATTTGGCTTTAACAGAACACCAGGGAGAAATACAGAGAGAGATTGAGTGACAAGGGCTTCAGTAGAAACCTGTCAGCTTGTAATGTGAGAAAGTGCTTGTAAATGTACAAAAAGCCTGTGGCCCTTTCCGAAACTAAGACACTTTGCCTGAAATATTCTACTTTTCCCCCATTGTTTCCTATCCTCCTGTGCTGAGGTCTAACCACAGAACAAGGCACCACTGACCCACACTGCCATTCTGTATATCCATCTGGAACATGTCAAACATTGGCAGCCTGCCCCTATGAAAAACCCTGAAAGGCGAAGGAGGTAACCAGTACATATTTTTAAAACAAATACATTTTCCTGTGTGCTATGATCCTATCAAATTTTGCATCTTAAAAAGAGACAGGCTAGGGTCGCTATGTAAATAGAGAACTTCCAAGAAACCTTGAGGTATGAGAATAAGAGTGTCAGAAGAAGACATCAGAAGTTGAGAAGACAACATACTCCTCTTGAAGTGAAGAATCAGTGGAGTGGGGTTACTGGAGACATCCTTTCTCAATTTAGACATAAAACATATCCCCTGCATACCTCTGGGCATAATTGATGAATTATGTCAGTTTTTTCACAGCAGGTAATTAAATAAATTATGCATAATTTTGTTCCTATTTCTTGAAAATGTCTAGTACTAAAAAAAGTAGGACCATTGAAGATTTTACAGAGCTATTTGCTAACATTGAAATATTAACCCCAATTCTCAGTTGAATTTTACTACTGATACTATCTCATCTTCTAAATTTACTCCAGTAGGACCGAGGATTTTTCACTCTCTGCATCACACTGTTTTAAAGGTGTATAGTGTTTCATAAAATACCTCCTAGGGCCTCTAACAATAGAGAAGCATATCCTTCAGGAGATCCTTTTTTGTCTAATGTATATTGTCATTTTATTTGTGCATAGAATAAAATCTAGGTTGTAGCTGTTGTATGTGAATTGTAGTGCATATCTTCTGTAATTCTACTTTCCTTGAAGTAACTTGTTCTTCACATACTTGAAAGTGATCAGATTTCAGTGTTTTTAAATGCTAACATGTTATTTATGCTTCTATACTGTCTTTGCGGCAAAAATAAAACATAAGGTAGTTTGGCAAAAAATACGGTCAATTTTAATATAAACAAATATTAAAATCTATTGGATTGCTTTCTAGAAAAATACAGTTATGTTTATAAATTAGTTCCACAGTGTAGAGATGCTTCGAGATATTGTTGTTACTCTTAGCAGATTAAGATAAGTACCGGAAGCACTTTGCTGAACCTAAATGGACAGTAGATTTAGGATTAATTTCTTCCTTACTGCAATCATTATGAGACAGATTCTCAGCTTCTGTAAATCAATATAGAATCAACTTTATGAGAACTTAAAATAGTATGGGAAATTTTCCCTATTTATGCAATAAGGTGGTGTCAAGCATCTGCATGCATGGGTGGATTCTTTGAATCTAAAATCAATAGAATAAAAACCATACCAATTGCCAATGTAAATTATATGGAATAACATATCTCAGGTCCAAATTCATATGGGAAATGACAGTTTCATTACTTAAGTAACATGTAAGACTGGGACTTAGGGACAGTTTCTCTAAGAGAGTAATTTGCTACCTTTTGTGCCTCACTTCATCTTGGTAGAGGAAAAAAAATGCTTCACATACCTTTAGCTTTTTTAGTTGCTTGAGTTGCCTCAATTGTTTCCCATTGCTGTTGCCATTCCCTTCCCTCTTCAGGCTTTACTATAACCTGAAAAGTCAGAGATATCTAAGAAAGCAAAGAGATGCATAAAATGCAATACGTATACAGAGATTTAACATATAAATATTGAGAAGTGAGATTCTGTCCTAGCAGATTGCCAGAGCTGCATAAGAACACTCACTTAGCACAATTTGAAAATTTTGTTGACAATGCCTCTAGACATCTTTTTACCCCAGCTCTTGGTTTCCATCATTCCTGCGTAGTACAGAATAAACCTAGGGAGAGATTCATGTGCCTGTTGTTAAGTTGGGTAGGAGAATGGCAAAAGATTGAGAACATCAGAATAAATACAGACTCTGTGAGCTGACCACGCTTCACAGGTACTCTTCATATGGGGGAACTTTTCAGGAAAAACACATGTTTCTTAGCAATTTTTATACAGTTACATGAAAATAAGTCTATACATTGTGAAAGAGGCTGAGGTAATGTTCTTGTACCAGGGTGCTATGACTATTGCTCTGTTTCTGTGAAGAAGAAAGAGAAAGAGATTTCTGAGCCCTGAAATTTAAGACCTGTATCACCTTCTCTGGTGGCTCAATGTCCCTCCAAGGGTTTACTTAGAGTTAAACACATGGGTTTGCTACACTGAGTTGCATTTGTAACACAAATGATACCATTTTCTCCTCTGACCATTGACTGATATTTGAAATCTGTATCTAAAAAGTAACGTGGCATATTTGTGTATTTCTGTGAAAGCTGTTGTGTTATATTCCCTTGCTTAGTATCCCACAAATATCATGTAAGTGATGGATGAGGTGCATTGATAACTGTTACTCTAAAAACTGCAGAGGCACATGATGAAACTAGTAACACACAGTTTTAGAACAAATGAAATAAACTACTTTGTTAACATGGTGGATGTAAACTTCTGGCGTGTGTTGCCACGGGAGGTTGTAGAGACAGATAGAATTCAGGATTCAGGCAAGTTTGTGCATAGCAGGTCCATAAAATGGACTAAAATGACTAGTAAGTATGCTAGTTGTACTCAAGTGTCCTTAATTAAATGATTGTGAATCCTGGGGACCACAGGTAGTGTCTAAATTTGTGTATTATCCCAAAACTCCATATTCTGCCTGTTGCCATTGTCAGAGTCAGCTATAGGGCTAAATAGACTCCAGCTCTGGCCCCAGAGGCAAAAATTTTCTTCATCCAGTCTGTGGACAGAGGATTTATTTTACACAACCTTTCATATGGAAAACTGAGATTTCTCCCTAGCTTTTCTTTGGTGTTACTGTGAACAGCCTAACATCTTATGTTCCCAGCAAAAGGTGAGGGGAGCCTGACAGCTGCCTGCTGGCAGCTGTGTGGAGAAGACATAGAGAAGGCAGAGCCAGGGCTCCCAGGGATGCTCCCTGGTTGTGGAAGCTCAGCTTTGGACAACAGGTTTTTCAGAATACTCTAACATTTCAGTTCACTTCATTTGTTTACATCATAGCTTTCTACTTTTATCCAGCCTGCATTTGAGTGAAGAAGCCCTTCAGTTCTTCACATAAACCTGCTGGACTTCAGCAAGAGGAACACAGAGAGAGAAAGCAGAGATCATCTTCAATTTCTGCTCCAACAGATGTTACTGGAGCAGCCTCTGGCAGCAGGGAGAAGCAGTAGCACCAGAATCAGCAACAGCCTCTGTAGAGCCAGGTTCAGGTGTACTAGCCTTTGTTTCCAAGGAATAGTCACCGTGTTTCTTGCTAGAGTAGAGGTGGCAAAGAGCTCAGATGGGGAGTGCTGGGCACTGCAAAAAGGTCTTCCTAGATAGTAATAAACAGCATTGTCCTCTGCCTGGGAAGTGGGGGTACGTTCAAGCAGTGCAGCCAAAAGACATAAGACTATGTCATGTTGGACAAAGGAGGAACAGCCAAGGATCCTCTGCTGCTTGCTGCTCTGTGGCAGCTTTAGCATACATCTATGTTTATGTAAGGGAGAGATCTTGTTTTCAGAACTCCATTCTGAAAATAATGAGATTTTCTATTTGTTAGAGTATTTTCTATTCTATTCCTACTCTGTTTCAAATTTTCTGTTCTCTGACTGCCGTGTCAAAGCTGTGAGGCAGGTCAGAGAAGAAGTTTCATAAACAGCCCTTCTAGTGCAATTTTATGTTTGTGAAGACATTTGTTCTTTTTCACTGTTGTCATTCTCATAATTGAAAGTCTAACGGATCAGATAATATTACAATGTTCAGATTAATTTCATTTTTATAATTTTTACAGCTTTGCACCTTATTGTTTGGCAGTTAGTGGGAATAGATCAACTTTCTCCTGATTCTGAAAGCTGATTATCTCCTTCCCTCTTTAAGATAAGCAAAACCAATTGCATTTTCTTGGATAAAGCTACCATGTGGTCTAGTCTTCCTATAAGACTCTCCTTGTTTAAGTATTTGTGCATATTTGTTGTACATGCTTTTGCACAATGGCCCAAATGCTAGGTCTTCATCACAAGCATAATGCACTGAGTAAATCCCATGATTTTAGAGCTGGTATCTTTTACATCATTAACAGAGTTAAGGAAGGAAAAAGAGCATCTGAAGAGCAATGTATAGGACCTGCTCCTCTCTGATGTAATCTTCTGCACCCACCTGGAGTAATGGATGTTAGAGCACTGCTTAAAGTATGTTTTGGTCCCAGAGAGCATCCATGTAAAGAGAGCTCAGGCAGATATTTTTCCTTTCCATGTCAGAGCTGTACCTGCTCAGTACAGATGCACTATTTACGGTGAGATTTTATCCTTGCTTCCAGCAGTGCCAGAACAACCAAGAGAGCAGTGCTTAGAGCTGGCTCTTCCAGAAGCAGCAAAGTGACTTGCTGAGATTTCCTTGGCGGCACCTCATCTGAAACCCAGCTGCTCATGGAACTGCAGGTGTGTCCCAGAGGCTGTAACCACTGTGCCCTCCCAGGCACCCTGGTGCATGAGAGCCAGTGAGCATGGACTAGTAAAGCCTGGACTACAGCCTTGCACAAAGCTCTGAAAGGACAGTGGCTTTTCCTTGGTGCTGAGGGATGGGATCCAGCAGCATCCACATCACTGTAGTGCCTGGAGCCAACACAGAAGTGTACAGGATTGCAGGATGGAGAAAGGAGTCCTAGCTGTCCTGCATTGTTTGTGCTCAGGCTTTGGTCTCCTTTGCTCTGGAGTAGGTTTGCTGACCCTGTTAACACAGAGTTTGGTGTACAGCACACTTTCTGGTGGGGAAAGGACCTGGGGAAGCTTTGGGGCCATACAGTATGCTGTTTGGAGCAGCTTTGGCAGCCTGCACTTTCTCTTTTAACAATATGAATTAGTAGTTGTTATTAGCATAAAATCACCAGTTAAAACACTCTCAGCTCATTTTTTAACAGTGGAGCTAATTGCCCTTAAGTGCCTGAGCTCCAGCAAACCGAAATGGCACCTTTGTGCAGAAACCCCCAGTGTTTCCCTGGTACATCCATAACGACCTTTAAAATAAGCCGTTACAATTCTGACATGGTACCAGCCTGACACCTTGGACTGGGATTTAATTTTGAGTTATGGCAGCGTTAGGAAAACATATGATGTGGCCGTTTGTTTGCAGAAAGAAGGGGGAAAAAATCATAAAACCCTCTTTTTTTATGAGCTGTCGCTTGATTCGTTCCTGGAGCCCCAAGTAGCAAGCGTCTAAATCAATGCACACAGCTGTTCTTGCTTCTCGGAGCCCAGCAGGTGTACTACCCAATGCGCCTGCCATCTCCCCCCACTCACATAACAAATAATAACGTCTTACACACACCAGCCATCCATCACAGTTATGGCCAGCCCCGGTGAGGCCGCTGTTCTCAGGGTAGCATGGAGATTATTTTTTTCTTCTTCTTCTTTTTTTTTTTTTTTTCTGTGCCTTTTTACTGTAGAAATACCCTGCCCGTGGATTATTAGTCACACTTTCTGGACTCCTTTAATTGAATAACCTTTGGCTCTTGTGGCGAAGAAAAAAAACAAAAACAAAAACAAAAAATACCCCCAAACTCCACACACCACAGTGTTTATTTGTGTTAAAAAACAATAGGCATATTGTGACTGGCGAAATCAATTAGTCTTCCTCTGCAGCAAGGGCCCACATCTGGTGTGATTTAAGTTAATGTAAGGGAAGGGCCGCAGAGGCCCGAAGACCCTGAGTTCTCATTTCAACAGGTGACAGAGAAGGCATAAAAGGCTAATATATACTACAAGTGCAGAGGCGAGGCTATAAATACTGGAAGGTTTACTTAGGAGGTAAAACAAAGCCAGCCAATAATGCAAAAATAAATACCTTCCTAAGACAGGCTGTCACCTGGTATGTGTGGAGGTGGGAGGAGGTGAGGAGAGGGGGACGGAGAGGGCTTGGGAGGCACGGTGCGCTGGGCAGCACGAAGGAGCTGGTTTTGCTGATTGGCTTGGAATGCCTTCCTCCCAAGTGGAAGATAACAGTGGGAAAAAGATATGGGGGTGTTTGTGCAGCTCCTGCAAGATTTCCCTCGACTGGAGTTTAAAAGTGGTTGCAAGAGCCTCTGGGTCTGCCTGCATCAGATGGGGACCCAGGTAATTCCTTCTGGCCTGTCTGAATTTAGTCACCTGTCACAGTTGTCCTGTTCGTTTTTCCTTACTTCTGTTACAGCAACACAGCCCTTTTCAAAAATGATCTTGTTTGTACCTAGAGTTGGTTGCACTTCACTGAGAGGTAAAGAGGATTAGGTGAAGTCGATTTTATTTTCTTAACCAAAATGGTCTTGAGGGGTTCTGGTAGTTCAGAGTTTATAAGCCATCAAACTGACAAGGCCTGGTTTCCTACAAATTTTTACCCTGCATCCCTACAGCTCTTATTCTGCTGCTATATGAAGCCAACTGCCTGCTACTCCCTTGGCAGCACCTCCAGCCTTCCTGGCTTCTCCTAAACCTTTCCCTATTCTCTTCATCTGACCTCAATATTCTCAGCTCCTTCCTATGCCTTTCCATTACAGAAAACACTAAGGCGGTCCTTTCTCCATTACTCAGCTGCCGATTTTCATAAAAATTTCAGGAACTTCCCTCAGAGGCATTCAACTCTTCCTCAAATTTGGTTGCAATTGTCCTCTAAGTTCAGCAGATTTTAGGAAGAGACCGACATGTTCAAGAGGACAGATGCTGCAATCACAAAGGCTTTTTACTTTGTAAAGTGGACTAAAGGGTCTTCTGTAAACACTATGTGTGGATTTGCAGATATACATTTCTGCAAAATTCATGAGGTCTGAACATTCAAACTAATGGTTTTAGACACTTCTCTCCAATGTATTTCTGTAATGTCTGGACCATTTGCTGGTGTTTGTCTGTGTATCCTGAATTCTTGTGGCCAGCCGCCCCAGTAATTCTGGCACAGCTGGAAATGGAGACGCTTTGAACTAAGTGATCCGCAGGTGACAGTTGTGGAGATGCACCAGGGTGGGTGCACACAAAGAGATCAGAGGCTGTAGACCCACCTGAGGAATGTCAGAATCCTTATGTTTGCCTGGCAAGGGAAGAAGGCAGAGTACTTCTGGAGCCATCCCTGATGCTGAGCACCACTGACCTCTCTTCAGACCTGCTGTGTCTGCACAATGTACAATAGCACAATAGATCAACTGGATCGGATGTATGAGGAGGGATTCGCTTTCAACAAAAAGACGCTATTACTATAATTATTGTTCCTGATCTTTTAATATCCCCTTATTAACGGCTGCCTAGGAGGGGGAAATCTGTATATTGTATGGTCCCTGAGTATAAACCCTACTGGGAAAATGCATCCTCAGTCTGAATCACTGTTGCTTTGTAGCAGGGATACGTGTTTGTTTGCTAAGTCAAATGACTTGTCCAAGGGGGAAATTTGATTATTTCATTTTAATTTGTTCACGCTAGTGATAAAGTGAGCCTGCAGCCCCAGTTTCCATTGCCCTCCTTACAGAGACTATGGGCAGGTAGTGGAACTTGAAATAATATAACAATGATAATAAAGGGTTTTGTTGTGGGTTGGTTTTTTTTTTTTATATCAGTTTCCAACAGCTGGTTGCCAGTTGCCCTCTGACACAGACACATAAAAGGGAAGTAGTGAGTCCTGTACCAGCAGGGATCACTGGAAGAAACGCAGCCCTCATAAATCAAGCCAGCACTGTTACATAGCTTTAGTACAATGAAGTGCACATGTGCAAGGGCGACTGAAGAGGGACCCCACTCACTGGCTGGGAGCAAACAGACCTAATTCTCAGGAAAAGGGTATTCCTGCTGCCATGGCAAGTGATGGGGAGGACTTAATGCATACTTCTTCTGGTATCCTTAATGAGAAGCAAGCAAGACGTTGGATGGGACAATAGTCCTTGTTGCAGCATGCTGAGGAACAGGCTCACAGGCGGTTTCCAGTGTTTTGCCAGCTAACAAGTCCACAGCAATAGAGTTCCTACTCTCCCCACGGGAGATCAGATCACTACTTGACAGGTCTCTGTGGCAGGATGGAAGATATCTTTCATTTGCTTCACCATATCCCCTTGCTTTCACTCATATTCACGTAAGTCACCTTTAGTAATGCTACTTTCTCCCTATAGTTTTTGGAACCTCAGAGTGATTACTAGTGTCTTCTCATCACTGCAGCAGAATCAAGCCAGACATGTTTCTTCTTTCAGTCTTCCTTCAGTTGATTCCTCGACTTGAAAGCCAGAATGCCAGCCCTACGCAAGACACTACACAGCACTGGCCAGAGAATATCAGCAGTTAACTTCTTCACCGACAGTGTAACTTAAGGCTCAAGTAGGCTAGAGATGCCTATCCTTTTTTTGAACAAAGAAGTCACAAACATTGTTCCAGGAGCAGGAAATCATACAGTGTTGGGCTGGAGAGGCCCTTTAGCTATGACATTTCCTACAATTTCCTACAGTTCAACTGTCTAGCTTATGCATCCCTTTCCTATGCATTGCCTGTTCCTTGAGTTTAAAGAGTCCCTGGCAAAGGTGCAAGCTGGGAACAGACTTCTGCCACAAGAGGAAATGATGTAGATTTTTCCCAGGTGACTTCTTCCCCAAAGACCATTGGATTCTCCCACATCAACCTCTCAACAAGACAGAAGTATTCATCATTGAGGTTCAGGGTGCCCACTAAGTGATGGAGGGGTCACTCTGGCCACCTAAAGTAGGCAGCTATCACCTGTTTACTGCATACCCTGGAGAGGGGACCATCTAAGGCAGTCCCTGGCCAGGTGAATTGTTTAGTTGCTCCATGGATCACCTCTGAACAGTGTCATATACTTTAGAAAGGTATGCAGCAGTAACTTAAAGACTTTAGGAGCTAAGAGTCTTCTGCATCCTATGCTCTTTCCAAGGTTTAAATATTGCATGTTCTTCCTATCTTAAATTCAAGTTAGTCACTAGATTTTTTTCATTTGTTGGATTAATTAATATTAAACATCTTCTCCCAGATATACACTGTTTGAAGCCCTTGAGTGATTAATTCCTCCCTGCCAGGGAGAGAGGTAGAGTTTAACAGGGAAGTTTTTACGTGTATAGATCAGTTATACAATAAACTCTTCAGTGGTCCAGTCAATGCAATTAACAAGAGTGACACAACAGAGTTTATCAGTACAATGTTATGGAGACCTTAATTTGGGATATGTGTTTAAGGTTTCACCCAGCCAGCAATTGCATATCAATAGCATTTCAAAACATGTGTGTAATATTTTTTTAATCACAAAAGGTATTGCGTTCTTGTGAGTTGACCTCACACAAGCAGCCACACAGCCACTTGCTGATTTCCTGTACCCCAGTGGGATGGAGGAGGGAGGAGGAAGAGCAAAAATGAGAAAGCTTGTGTGCTGAGATTTAAAAAAAAAAAAAAAAAAGTTTAATAGGTGAAAGAGGAAACAAAACAAATTATGCAAAGGTAATGAATCACTTACTGCCATGCACTAGCAGACCAATGCCCAACCAGTCTCCAAGCAACAGCCACCTCAGAAGACAGCAGCCACCCTGAAACTTTTTCACCTGCCCTAGTCTTTATTGCTGAGCATGACATTATGTAGTTACGGAGTATCCCTTCTGCCAGTGCATGTCAGCTGTCCTGGCTGTGTCCTGTCCCAACCTCTTGCCCACCCCCAGCCTCCTCACTGGGAAGTGTGTGTGTGTAAGCAAGATGTAGAGAAAACCTTTGACACCATGCAAGCACTGCTCAGGAACAGCCAAAATATTAGTGTATTGTCAATGCTACGTTAGCCAAAAATTCAAAATGCAACACCATACAAGCTGCCGTGAAGGAAGTTCACTCCATCCCAGAAAGACAAAGTTCAAATACAAAGTTCCATCTTCAAGACAGAAATTAGTTTGTGTCTGTGCTAGAAGCTCATTGAGGGCTAGTGATCATGGAGGAAATGGTACAGACTGGAAATAATGAGAGTGAAAATTAATCCCTGGCAAGTCTGGGTTACATGGCAAATTGGGATCATTCTTTTGAATCAACATACAACCAAATTCAATGTTATAGGCAGAAGAATAAGCTGTATTTTTGAAAGAGAGATTATATCCTGGCACTCTGAAGAGGTTTAAAAGTCTTAGAGAACAAGCATTTAGCACAATCTCTCCACTCTCCACTTGGTGCAGATGGCAGAAGGAACTAACACAGTCATTAGGTAGATGTGAAAATGTGTGGAAGAGCAGAACCTTTACCTCTGTACAGAGCACTGGAGAAAATAACATGGGGAAAATTCATCCAATTCCAGGTTCCCTATTTTAAATTATTTTCAAAATTTTCAAGAGAGCAGGGAAGAGCCATAACAATTGTTTGGGTGTTATGGAAACTTCAGTTATAGAAAAAGTGGAGAAGCTTTGAGACTTGATTGCTCCTCTCCCTTCAATAGACAATTCAGAGGTATTACACTGTGAAAATATTTCCATAGAAAGGAGACACTAAATGCTTTAGGGGTTTTCATCCACCGTAGGAAGGCATAATTAGTACTGACAACAGAAGGCTAAAGCTAGATAAATCCAAATTGAAAATAGGCACATATTTTGATAATAAAGATAGTCTTTACAAATTACCAGAAACAACATTGGGAGTCTCTATCTCTTCCTGTCTTTAGACATGTATGTTAATGAGCAACACATAGGGTTGAATTTCAAGGTCTTACGGTAACCATGAGGATTGATTAGATATCTGAATGTTCTTTAGCTCTCTGAGGCTGTGAATTGAGTCAGCTCTTTATTTTTAATAAACCACATTGATTATGGCTTTTACAGTAAGACATATTGGAATAGACATATTCCAAGATACTGAAATATCTTACATGGAAATTACTGTTGCTACTTCTTTCTCGAGTTTTGTAACATTCAGACAGATTTATTCTATCAGTACAGACATCATGTAGATGCTCTTAGGTTTTCCAGTGGTCTTTTGAAGTGGGAACACCAGAAACTGTGCACTTCCCTGTGTAACACAACGGTTTACCATTCATCATAAAGCCTTGCAGACCACCTCCTTTTGTCTGCTGAATGTTTCCTGTGGATATATTAGATGTTGTTTTAAACTTTCTCATTAGCTTTCTTTTTCTGTTGACTTACGAAGGCTCCCCAGGTGTTTGGACTTGTGCTCTCATCTCAATGTCACTGAAAATCTTTCCTGATGAAATAGATGCCATTTGTTAAAGTTCGGGATGTCATTCACTGTGAAGCTCTCAAAACATCTGAATTTGGTGGGACATATGTTTTATCTTCATGCCTTACGGCTCCTAAAGATTTTCTCTTACCTGTTTTGCGCTCAGGCATATTAATGGATTTCTTTTTTTCCAAAAGTTACAGGCTGTAGTTTACTATATATTTCATTTCACACCTGTATGGTCCCCTGGTCTCCATGAGATGAACTGTGAGTAACTACTTTGTGCACCCATGTGAAGTGGAGTTTAAATAGGTGCTAAGTACTTTCAAACAAAAGCTATAACCAGTGCCTGTGCTGTGTGTGTGCTCTGGGTTAAGCATTTAAAGAAACGAAAAGTTGGTGTACTACTAGATGATGAAAAATGACTAGAAAGTTTGGATAAGATATAGGACTGGATCATAGGAAGAGAGTTTGCTGGCGTGTTTGAAGATGTTTTTTTTCCAGTTTGGCCAGCTGTAACATATAAACTGCTGAAATAAGTTTCATAAAAATGTGTGTTGATTCATTTGTCTTAGAGAAATACTTGTGAACAAATAAGAAATAGTTCTATAAATAATTTTAAATTAAAATGGAAATAAAAGAAGAGAACAAATAGGAAAAATTCCTATTACCCTGTTAGTAAAATGAAAAGCCATTGAAGTCAAATTTAAAAAAAAACAACTGTCTCATCAAAAATATAGTTAGCAAAATACATCAATAAGCTATCCTTGGACTCTCTATCTTTTGGCTGGACTTGAAGTAGTATTACTTTAAAAATCAATTCCAGATAAAGAAGTGAGCAGTGATCCAAAATTTTAGTTTGTCAGTGTATATGACACAGATGAATGTAAAGCTGTGCCTACTTTGGGAGCAATCACACTCTTCCCAGAGGACAGCATGTGGCTGCAAAACCTAATATGAGCCTGCATGAGAGTGTAGAACTAGTAGAAGCTTTTTTTGTGTGTGTCTTTATTTTGGATTAACTTGGGCTACAGACATGCTTTTACAATGACTATATTCCAAGAAATGCTGATAGCTGTTGTTTGGATGCTCCGGAGGTAAAACTGCCTGTATTACCGGTGCTGAGCTCTAGGATGGTCATGCTGTAAACCTGTCTTTGGTGCAGGTGGTAGTCTGCAGAGTCAGAGACTAGGTTTTTGTTTAATTCTTGTTCTTCCATGTCTCCTCCAGCAAGGGAGGGATGAGGAGGAGGGAGGGCAGAACACTGGTAACGTGTCCTCCCACCTGTATGACATTATTGTCATCTTTGCAAAGAAGTCAGGCGTGATGCTGAGCAGATTGCTCACTTTCTCTTCCTGCTGATGGCAGCACATCAGACTGTCCTTCACTCTGCAGCAGCCCAAACCACTTTAGTGGTGTTTCAGCAGTGATGCACGAAGCGCAAGCCACTCCAAGTGGTTTGCAGACATTAATCAACTGACTGTAATTTGTAGCACTTAAGATGAAATATGATCAGAAGAAGTGCCTCCATTTAGTTATCTATAAATTACCTACATCTATCTCCTGTCTTTCCACATCATGGTGACAGTGTGCAGTTAATTGAATCATAGGGTAAAGAGCTTTAAGACCATTTGATGAAAGATGTTACAGAAGTAAGTGGCGGTAAGCAGAAGTGGTATTTTGGTAGGACAGTGATGTGTGTTTCGCGCCATGGGGATGGTGTAAATGAGGTATTTGCTTCACATTCTTGGGCTTCCTCCGTGTGTGGTGCAGGGAAAGCGGTCACCCTCCGTGAAAGCAGGTTTTATGTTGTGCGACATAAACACTAGAGACCACTCTGTGTGCTGGGACATACGATACAGCTGAGTTGCGGGCAAAATAATATAACCAACACCTCTCTGCCACATTGGGATAAATCCCAGAGTGCACCTCTCAGAACAAGCGTATCCTGTTGTGAAATGTCAAGCAATCAACATCAATAAATAATGAGTTGAAAATGGCAAGGTGGCGTAAAACTGCACAGTCGCGCTTGGGAAGGTAGGGAAGCTGATTAAGTGTTACTTCCTGATCTGTAAATCATCAATTCCAAACCCCTTTGTGTGTTGTCTATAAAATATTGGCTGTGGGCCTTTTGTTATAAAAAGGTAACTAATTTTTATAGCAACCCCGTAAATAGTAATTAACGTGCCACAAACTGAACAACATCCTGCTGTAAAAAATGGAGAAACGCTGTGCCTATTTTTTAAGAGAGTTGCATTCTTGCCCGGGTAGGGATGAATACTTGTTTGCCCCTGTTTGGGTGGGTAGGTGCACAACTGCTTTCCAGCTGATGTGTTGGAAAACCCGAGTCCCTTGCTTTTGTCTTTCCTTAAGAGCAGCCCTGGCATGACCTGGGAAGGACTAGTGATCTGAAATCCACAGTCTCTTTTCAACGCCTGCTGTATCAGAGGAGGCAGAAAGGAATGATGAAGTAGACTGTTACAGAACACAGCATTTTTCTTTCCAGCCTCTATCACTTAATGTTTGGCTTATGCCCTGAAACATGAGAAGGACTTAGATCTCTTCTCAAAGCATATTTTCTGAGTCTGTCTAATAAAACTGTATATGCTCTCATTATCCATATAAATCCCTAATCTCTTTCTGAACAGCAACAAACTCTTGACCTCAGTGATACAGTGAATCCCACAGGTTCAGCATTCATGCTTAAAAGGAAGAAAACCAACCAATTCTCCACCTTCCCCCCTTCACTTCCTCAGTTTTAAACTAATAATCTTATGGGTGTAGTTGATGCCCCTTATTCCCTAAGGAGAGGATAAATGGGCATGTCAAATTTATTGTACATGTAACACACCACACACATGGACCATGGGAGGTACCAGAGCTGGGAGGAGAGGGAGGATTGTGCAGCCTGGCTGGACCCATGTTACATGACCTGGAGTACCTGCAAGCTCCAGGAGGTGTTAATGGCCTGCAGCAACAACAGTTCTGCTCCTTTTGCCCCCCACTGCCTTCCTTCAGAAAATTTGCACCTGGCCACATAAATGCTGAGAACAGATCTTTAGATGCTCCTGCTGGCAGCTACCTCTTCACATTACAGTGACAGGAGCTGTGCACAGAGTGCACATCTCAGCTTTTTCTGCCTTATGCCTTCCTCATTTCAAGAGGGAAAGGAGGCAGTTGGGCTGTCAGGGTATTACCCTGGCTTCTTGATGTGCGTGCAAATAGTCACTGGAGTAGTTGGTGCTACATGTTAGATTTATTTCTGAATCCAACACATGTATTTGATAATTCTGCCATTGGCACAGCCCTGTGAATTAGGGGATGTTACAAGCTTGCATGTTGCCTTATCTGTTATATTTTACTCAGTGAAAAATAGGAGAAAAGAGATTAAAACATTATTAAGTGATTTTTGTCACTTTGGCTTTTATCCCTGTGGATAAGGGATGCTCAGAGCAGGGCGGAGCGGTATCACACCATTGTTGCTCCACATCTGTGATGGCCTCAGTGCAGTCAGCTTTCTGTCTAGTGCTTTCCAATTCCTTTGTCTTATCCATAGTCTTTCTTGGTATCACAGCATGTCTCAGTCTCTTCACTTGCTCTATGATCAGCAGTGCTTATCTCCTTCTCTGCCCTATCTTTTGATGCCCATGTACAGACACACTGTCATTCATGCTTCACGCACAATAATGCAGTATTCTGTAAATCTTTACATCTACATTAGCAAGTACTACAGCACAGGAGGAGCAAACCAATAAATCAAAAAAGCTTGTGCTGAGGCTGCTATATAAACACTGTACATATTTTGGGGAGTCTGCTTAGTAATAGAGTTACTGCAGCCTGAGAGACACAGTGTCCCTGTTGCTCACATGGCTTGAAGCTGTCGGAGGGGAAGCCGTCCTATAAACATTTGCTGTGGGCCCCTAAGCAGGCTGTGCCCAAAAGCACCACACTGCCTTTTTGGCAGTCTCACATAGATGATGACAGTACCTCCTCATTCTGGCCAGTGTTACCCACAGGACGTCAGACTGAGGAGCAAGTCTTCCTTCTGTTCCTGGTTGTATGGCTGTCAGGTTGCTGTTCTCATCTTAATTTCTGTTCCTGTTCCTTTGAGAGTGACACTCAAGTATACTTGGCGAGGGATGGCGAGGGACGCACTAGCACCTACCCTCCTGAGCGTACCTTTGTTAGGGAAGGAAGCCAGGGATTATGACTTCCTGGAGTCTTTGCTGATGCAACTGCCTCATCTGGTTTGACTGAAAGTTCTGGTGCCAGGAGAAGGGCTCTGATGTGAAGGGGTAGCACTTTTCTTAGGGCATGGGCAGGCAGCAGCAGGTGTAAAACTCTCAGATGCAATGAGGGAACATGGCAGAACATACATGTTTTAAAAGAGTAATAGAAGAAACAAAGCCTTCAGAGAGGTGGGGAGAAAGTAAGCCACATAGAGAAGGGGAAGGATGCTGAGGAATGAGAAGAGGAAAGGTCATGATCCTCCTGTGAAGAGCAGCACTTGACCTTTCTGTCCCTCTCCATGCCACATTGTGCCTCTGGTGTTCATTCTTACATACAGAAACATTATTGTATGCACATTATTACATGTGGATTAGGGTTGATCACGCCATCTTTGGGTGAGGTTACATTATAGACACCCAGACAATGAGGATTTCAGATTTTGCTGAAATTTTGTAGAACTTAAAGTGTGGTAACTCAAATCACTCATCTTTGAACCATATTTTTAAGTAGGAAATGGAATAATGTGCTCAATTAAAAATATAATGTTGCAGGCACATAGTGATTTCACAAGAAATACTGATGAATAAAAATAGTTTCCTGCTCCCTAAAGCGTGGTATCACTCCACAATCACTCCATAACCACTGAATTGCTATCAAAGTCAACTAGCAGCATAAAGTTACAACAACAAAATCCTAACATGCAGAAAAATCTACTTTGGCCCCTAAGGCCCTGAGTCCCAAAAAGCTTGCTACATCTTCTGCTATTGATTGTAGTGGGAGTGGGAGTCAGGTTCCTAAGTACCTACCAGAAACTTAGCCCACGTGACAAGATAATGCCTCTTTGTAACTCTCCAGCCTGATTTATCCACTTCTGACAGAGTTCTTTGAACAGGGTCTGGTTAAGAAATATGAACTTGTTAAACCTTGCTGAAAGGTTTGGAGAAAGACTGCAATCTCCAGTGAGCAAAGTGTGTATCTCCCAGAGCAGGCTGCATGCTGGGGCCATTCATCACGAGCCACGGGGAGGGGTCTGGCAGGGAACAATTAATACGGTTTTGCCATTGAAGAGACAGTTTCCCTTTACAACATATGGAAGACAGATTATATAGGCCTGTCCTAATGTGAGTGGAGCTCAGATGGGAAGAATACATGGGTGAGCGGGGGATATCTAGGAATCAGTATCATCTGACACCCGTTTTCTGTTTTCAATATGCAGACCTGAGCGTTGCTGACTCTGAAAGTGTCTTCCTCTGCTCGAATTTCAGTTCTCCCTGCAAATACACACCCCATGTCCTAAACCCTAGGGTCTTTCATCTTGCATAGCTGGTGGCAGAAACTAATGGAAGAGGCTGGCCCTTCCCACCACACCTCCACCTTTCTGTTCTCCCTTAGCAGTCTTGCCAGGTTTTCAAAGTGACAAATTTGGACACAAAAAGTGTTGACAGGATGCCACGGTGAAGTGGTTGGGTACACAACAGTGAGGATGGTGGGAAAATGCTTCTCCAAATATCATATCTCTGTCCACTGCAGATCTGGTTCTTCATCTTTATTTTCTCCTTTCCTGACCCACATGAACCAGCTAGAATCAATAAAGCACTGACAGTGTGCTTTTTCATGAGGAACGCATATGCCATAATCAAGGCAGCTAAGGGGAAATAAGGAGAATCTAAGTTAAAATATGGATTCACCCTTAGAGAAGCAAAGTGACTCAGAAAACAATGTTAGAAAATAAATACGCAAATTGCAATGAGAAAATAATAGAAAGAAAAAAGAAAAAAGAAAAAAGAAACCAACATCATAAGTTCCTTAAGGGGAAGACAAAAAGGTACAGTAAATGCCTCTTAAGAAAGAGTCTTTCTTGGGGAAAATTTCATCAGGTTTCATGAAAGAGAAAAAGCTGGACTGATAAAGACTGTATGAGAGTAAAAAAAAGATATAGCAAAGGTATGCATCAGACCAAAATAAGCAGGGAGAGAAACCAAGTAAATAAATTTTTCTTAGGATTTCTGTTCAAAAAAGTGATGTCAATCTGGAGTGTTATCTGCCCACCCTGCATGGGGTAGTGCCTTGGCCTGCAGCCCATTTGGTGTGATGTTCGGATGAAAGATATGTGTCCTTCTTCAGACTAAGGGGGAATAGAGATACCATGTGAGCCGGATCCCAGACAAAGGGAGGTCTGAGACTACAGAAAGATTAATCCATGGCAGGAGTGAAGGTAAGTCAGGGTTGAAAGAGCAGGGGTGCAAGAGTCTCGTGCCTTTTAACACTGCAGAGAAGAGAGGCAGGAAAGGAGTCAGGGAAATTTTTTAGAGAAATTCTCTCTTAGAGGGAAAATGAAAGGAATAACATTCTTCTTAATGTAGGACAATTCATTAGCTGATGAAAGAAGTGACTGTTTCTTTACAGTCCAGATGTTTTACAGCAGTTACATGTCAAAATTAAGAGCTGTGTGGAATGACAAGCTTGATATGCAGAAGATGCCACAAGTTAACATACTTGCAAAGTGTCAGGTGCATCAAAGCCTCAGAAAATTGAAGTAAATTGGCATAGCTGCTTGCAGGGAAAGGAATAGTTCAGCTCAGAGACACAGTTAGAATTTAAAAACAAACAAACAAACCAGCCAACAAATAAAACCCTACAAAAATTGTACAGAAAAGTTTTCTTTGTTCATCTTTGTGGTGTCCTAGCATTGCACAGGATCATCACTCCCCTCCACTGGCAGTATTCTTGGCTTCCACCACTCTTCGCTGAGGAGTCCCGAGCTGTGACTGCCTCTTTCAGTCCACCACACAAGAGACTCCACATCATTGTTGTTATTACTACTGAGGTGGTGTGCTGGTTCAATAATTCATTGATGCTTTGTATGCGAGGTACAAAAACTGTAGCTGGTGGACTAGAGCTCACTGTTGGAAGTTCCTCCAAAGACTTCATTTTAAGTTACTAACTTTACCCTAAGTTATCAAGAGGTATTTGTCAAGGCCCTTAATGCACTAACAGGCCTTAGTGGCCCTGAGCAGCAAGGTCACTCCACCTACTCACACTGCTTATGGGCCCTGGGCTCTGTTTCAGCTCAGGAACCTAAAGGCCTATATTGTAGTCTCATATCCAGTCCCATCTCTGGGCCCCTTCTCCATCAGTTCCTCACTGAGCTCCCCAGATGGGACATCTGGACATGATTCCTGGATGTGATCCATCACCTTGTGCTAGTTGGGGCTCTCAACAGAAACATGTATCGGTTCTCTGGTGCTGCCCTCCCTCTCCTGATCCTCTCCATGTCCCTGGCTGGGCTGGCATCACTCTTGGCTCCCAGCTTATCCTCCCCTGTGTGGCAGCCCCACTCTTACTGCTTCCTGATGATCTCACTGCTTTACATGAGATCAGTTTGCTTTAGTGCTGGGGCGAATGCCTCTCCCCTCTCTTTTCACTACATAGTGACTGTAGGAAAAGACAAGAGAGAGAAGGGAAAGGTTTACAGCAGATGGAAACATGCTTTTTAAGCCAATGTCTATGTAAAATTGCTGAAGGGCCTACTGATATTGCTCTTGGGCTATTCTCTACCTGCTTGCTGAGACCATTCACTGAGGAAAGGTTGCTTAAGAGAGAAATTTCACTGGTTTTGTTTTTCAAGGAATAGTTTTGCCTCTGGGACAAGGGAGGTTGTAATCCTTTGAGGCTCAATCTGACAGACTTTCCTATGGGGTAATAAATGCTGATTAATCTAGGATGAGATGTCAAGGCCATTTATTTCAAGATTAGCTAAAAAAGTGACAAAATCAGGGAAGGAAAGTCTGAGCATGCTGAAGAGGGCATCTTGCATTTTAGGGACTAGCAGACGTTGGTGAAATGTGGGAATGTACCAAGGAACAAGACGAGTGGGGCCTCTTGTCTCTGGGTGGCCACAAGTTTATAGCAAAATGAGGCTGTGTAATTACTTCTTGTAACAGACTTCTTGTATTTGATTTTTTTTTTATCCTGTAAGCTGAGCAAACAGACCCTTAAGCAGTTGCACCAACTGCATTAGTCTCTCAGCACGGGTGTGTTAGAGGAACACTGGTGCTGTCTTTCTTACTGATGAAAAATCGATGCTGAGAGTAGGAGATTTACAGTGTCTGTGAGAGTCATGAGGGATTAAAAATGAGTTGCTTGATGGAGTGAAGCTCATGATTTGGGATTAGCCTGTACATCGCATATCCCCATCTGAAATGGAGAACATTTGGCAGGAGTGGAAGGGCCTCCTCATAAAGATTAGGCAGCATGTAACTGGTTAGTGGCCAAAACTATGGACCTGAAACTTATCTTTAGTGACAATGCTTTTAGTGGAGAGAAGTTTGTGGGAGACTAGGCCAGAAAAAGAGGGGACTATTGTGGTTGCAATTCAAGATGAGAAAGTTTTGTGGTATAGAGAAAGAAGAGAGGCAGGAACATTTTCTGTTTCCTTTCCCCAAGACTATTTAGACAGCTGCACCAGCAAAGGACGGAAGGCCTGAGAAGAAGGAAAAAGAGGCTATAGAAGAGGGAAGATGAGGATGGAACTTGATAAGGCTTGTTTTTGCTCATTCTTGGAACAGCATCCCTAGTCTCCCTCCTCAACAATTTTGATAAGATCAAAAATAGACTAATTTTCTCCAAACATGTACAAAGGTATTGCTTGCTGTTACAAATAAATGATCTTACTTGCTGAGCGCCATCTTTTTCTAGGAGCATATAGATGCTCCTATGTGAAGACGCATCCTCTTCACTCTAGCTGAAAAGGCAACCCATGTGAAGCAACACAACTTGCTAAAGTTCTCACTACCATCTCTGGGTTTTATTTTTTAAACTCTTTTTCATCCAGAATGCTTTTTTTGTACACAGTAATGTGATGCCACAAGTTGGTATCAAACTGATTTTTCAAATTTGACTTTTGTAGCAATCACAGCTCATGCATATCTGTACTGCTGCTTAAAAATAAAAAATACATCAATATTAATGTAGATATTTATCAATATCAATTCAGATACTAACTTCACTTCTGCTCTGCAGACACGTCTTAACCTTTAGCCGGCCCTTGAAGTTAGGCAACTTCATTAGTGTATTTTTTATTTCAGCATCTGGCAGATATATGGACACAGTTATAGTAGTCTCTCTTTACTCTGTGTGTCTGTGTAGCTATATTACAGACCTTATATCAATAATCTCATTGAAGTTAATGGAAAAACAGTCACATTTATCTGAGTCATCTGCTAGTTGAATTGTAAGGTTGTTCTCCAAATTAATTCTTTAGTTCTATCTTTGCTGTTTAGCACACATTTTATATTAAATCATTTCAGTTTTGTTATCATGGACTTAAGATAATGGCTTGGCACAAGAGATGCTTGTTCCTCCTGTGAAATCACTATCAGATAGCAGTTTTGATGTGCAATGCAGCCTGCCACTGGAGAGTTTGCTGAAATAATATTATTTCCTGTCATTGTAAACTTCTATAGTGAACTGCAGTGCCGAGGAATGTTTGTCATTTTAAAAGGGAAGGATCCTTTTTTTAGAATCTTTCATTTTAAAACAACATTTTACGATGCCTTTCAAAATAGCATTTAACAGTAAAATATTCTGAAAAAAGTACTTTCAGAATCTGAAAGATGTAATGACTTCTAATTTTGTTTCCTCACATGGTATTTGATTGTTCCTTTGTGCCTGAAAGTCTCAGTCTATTGCTTTATTGTACATTTTTATATTGAAGCTCCAGAGCCACAGTGTAAATATGTCAGTGACTGCTTGTGCCCAGAGCTTGGATGTGTTTGCGCAGAATTCTAGATCAAATAATAAATATTGTAAAAAATTTTTTATATATCACTAGCAGTTTTACTCTGCTAGCCTATAAATAACACTGCACTAAGTATCAAGCTTGTTTTTGAGGCTCAATACCCGTACGAGGAGTGGTTTTTTACATTTATTCTCAGAGCCTGGCTATAATGAAACCATGAATTGTTGTATTACAAAAGGAATAAGCCTGTGATTAGAAAAAGGCACTGTAATTAATCAGTGCAATGCCATATCTCTGCCGGTGCTATCATTTTGCCATAGCCACTGTATTTCTTTCTCTGCTTCATTTTCATTCCCTTCCTGCTTTATCTTCACCTAGAAATCAATTTTCTTTTCCTACCTGCCTCAGTCTTCTCATGTCCCTTTGGGCTGTGCATCCCCAGACACCTAGTGATCCTTTTCTTCTTGCCTGGTCTCTGCCTCCTTGCCCTGCCCTCCAGCTGCTCTGTTGCCTTGTTTCTGGTCCTTCAGTAAACATTCACGCTGCACTTTTTCCTCCTCCAGTCTCTGCCTGCAACTACAAATACTTTGCATCTTTCCTCTCCCATAATTTGCTGTAGAGGAGAAAGGGAGGGAGACTTATGGAAAGAGTATGTGTGTGTGGAAGTTAAAATTCTTTTTCCATCTCTTGCTAGGGGTGTCTGGAGAGAAGAAGGCATAGCTCCAGGGGGGTGCATCCTTTTGAGCACCAGAGCAGCCCCTACTCAGCAGCACCTGAGCCATTCGCCTGTGAGTCTATCCACTGTTTTGTAACTACTATGAGTGCAGCACATCCAGACCGTCCAGCTTTCAGCTAACATGCTTGGCTGCTTTTGGACAAGGCAGTGGTAGAGGCAAGGGGTAAAGCCATCAAAACCCTAGCCTAGATTTTGTGCCTGATATTAAGTACATGTTGCCACAGTTAGACTGCCACTAATACCTGTGTTAGGTAGCCTAAAGGTAGCTTGGATGTGACCTCAGCACATGGCAAAGTGCAAGATACTTGTTAAGGGGAGAAAAGGAGGAAGAGAGCTTTAAGTGCTGGTCTTGAAGCCACGAGACTCAAAGTGATCCCTGAAAGCCTTTGTTATCTCTCAGCTCTGTGTTTACCTCTGTGTGAATCCCTCTGCAGAGCAGCAACAGAACCAAAACCATGTGGCAAAGACTGGAAGGTGAGGAGGCAGGAAGGGACAGTGGCTGGAAAATTATTCTCCGACCCTGCCTCCTCCCCCCACCACTCCCGCCTTCTTCCCTGTTGTGCAGAGGTTCAAACATGATCCAAAGGGCTTTCCTGGATTCCTTGAGTTTGATATATCCCAGAAGGGTCCAAGGCTCTGTTAAGTTTGGTTCTTTACTGAGACGCATAAGGAGAAAGATAAGGCATCATGTCTCTTATGCCTGTCCATATGTGGCAATTGCAGTGATGCACAGTTAAAACGTTGCGGAGACCTGTGGTCAGGAATGAAAAAGTTAATTGCAGTGACATTTAAGCTGTTATCTCCAGGCATTGGAGGGCTTATGTGCACCCAAACTGGAACCAAAATAGCAGCTTGGATTTAAATCTGAATTTACCAGTGAGTCTTGGTGTGACAATGTGCTTTTTACATTTCAGAGTGGCCTTTTCCTGTTAGGCAAATCTCTGTCAGATTTGCACAGAAGACACTGGAGCTGACATAGGGGTTTGCCTGTCCCCCATGCCGGCTGTGATTTAACCAAACCAGGTTAGTGTGTAGATGAGCCTCCAAAATATTCATGAACACACTTGAACTGCAGGTATGATTTATAGGTCTGGTCTTTTCTTAGTTCTAACCTATGTATGGATCAACCCTGAATTAACACCATGCTGAGATGAATGGTACCATTCATACCTCTTAGAGCTGTTGTTCCAGTTGGCCTGAAGATAAAATAACATCTGTTCATGACAGAGCGTGAAAAAATGTAAGTGAAAAGGGGGCATCTTCTATATGATAATACATGAATACTGTCTCTTGACTTGTTTTTTGAGATGATTTCTGTGTATAAATATGTATAAACAGACCATAAGGAAAAAAAAATCAAGCAGGAAAGGGCTCAAATTAAAGAACACAAATTCCCTGAGAGCTGAAGGACCTAAAAAGAGACTGACCCTGTGGCTGAGGCTGTGGTAACTGTAAGTTTTTCAACAAATGAATCAGGCAATGACTCTCAAATTTTTAATGAAAGATAAAGCTGATCCTGGCAAAAACCTGGCACCTTTTTCAAGGAGCTACATATATTGCTACCTACAAGCCTATCTTGCCCTTATGAGGTGTCCCTTAATTATGCCTTTAAGAGAAACTTTGTGTGTTCTTCTACTCTCCTGTTTTTTCTGCCTTCTGATACATGGGAATTTTTTCCTGTGATTTGCATCCCACAGTACTTTCCAGTTCTAACCCTCAGTCCTCTACCACTGTCTTGAGGCCAAAGCATAGAAATGCCGATGATTTGGATGTAGATTTATTGAGTGTGTGCTGGGAGATAATTTGCTTGCATGAAAACTGCTTTATGGAATGAGCCTCTGATGCTCAACGAGAAGTGTTTCGAGCAAGACCAGAGACTGAAGTAGTGTTGTCAGAGGTAATGTATCTCGGAAAGCACTGCTTATGAAAATTGCACTTGCATTAAGCCTATAGCAAAACATACAGGAAGAAGGAAGAAATTATGCTTTTACTGGTCATCAGCTCTTGGAGAATAATTTTTGGCTTACTTCGATTGGCCCTTCCAGATACACAGCAATGCTGTGATATTTCCTTTGCCATTCTGCTTCCTCAGTCTGGGGAGAAGGGAGCTGCACTCTATTAAAGGATTTTTTTCCCCTCTTTTACAAGGTTGTTTGTTATCTCGGAATGCAGGCCTGCACTGGAGCGTGTAATTACAACACCATGTCCTGGGTTAGAAAGAACTCAGACACTAAATTGTCCATGTCATCACCTGAATTTGACCATGAAATATAGCACAGAGGGACCAGGAAGGCAGCCTGTAAAGAGGTGAGGGCTGAATGGGCATGTTGGTGCACTGGGCAAATCCAATCTGCTCAATCCATTGCTGTCGTCCCACTGTGGCCATTTAATATTATTACCTGCTTCTTGCCCTCGAAGTTGTGCTTCCACCTCTCTTTCCATGAGGTGTGTATGAGTGGAGGTGGTCAGGGTTAGAGAAGAGTGTAATAAAACATGACTCGTTTTACATGGGTGATCAGAGTCCTATTAAGTTGCAAAGGAGTTTATTTTTTAAAGACTGTCCTTTTCTTTCTAATTTATTTTTTTCTGTGTGCAGACACTAGGAAATAGAGGTCAGCTCCACTGTGCAGGGTGTTCAGAGATACCCCCAAAGCTGGAATAAAACCACTTGAACTCCTTTTTGCGGAAATTCTTCATTTTATTAACTTGAGCATCTTGCTGTTACCACAAATTTTGAGGTTAGGGCTTTTTTCTGTGCCTCCACTCTGTGTCAGAGCAGAAAAAAACTGTCAAGTCACCTATCTCCAAGACTAGGAAACAGCTCTTGCAGGGACCTTCTCTGTGATCAGAAGAGAAAGGTCTGAGGCATCTGCACCAACCTGATGACTGATAGGTGTCTGGAGAGAGAAGATAACTATACCCAATAGTTCTTTCCTCTTGAAGTGCTGGGGCCTGAGTTGTGGGTCTGGAGTTAGAGTTCACCTGTGAATGAGTCACAACTTAGCAGAATGCTTTGTTTTTCCTATTGGCTTTGTGTTTCAGAGGCAGAACCTGGCCCACCTGTGTCTCTGCGGCTCTGCCCTCACCCAGGTAGTGGTGGGTGAGGCCAGGGCTACTTTAACCAGAAGCTGATCAGCTGGTAGAGCTTCTTATTGGGTGTGTCTTCTGTTGGGGCTGGTTACATCTTGAGCTCTCTGGGTGGTGCCCTTTAATGTGAAGGGCTGCTGAGGGAGCCATCTTTGTCTGTTGTGTCCAGCAGACACTTCTGGCACCACAGTGGGCAGTGGAGGAGCTGGGCCCACAGGAACTGATGGCAGGATTGTTTGACTGAAGCCTTCTGAGAGGATGTTGCTGAGTTCAGTGTTGGCCTGTGTGATCAGGCAACCGATGGCAGCATAAAATGATGATGGCTGAACCAGCACAACATCTCTTCCTATAGGTACCACTTGCCATAGTGCAAACAGAAAGATAGATTTGCAGAAGGATGTGTATTAGAAATACAAGACTTGCAGGGAAGTGTTTGTGTTTCTTCAGGCTCAGGGACCAAAAGATACGTAGCATGATAGTAGTTATTCTCAATAACTCCACAAAAGAAAATTTTGGTATGAGTGTGAGTGTTCATATATATGTGAAATAAAATCCTATGAGTTGTATCAAAACATTTTTTAATAAATTCCACTCTTCAACAAAAAGAATTTAACAAATTTCTAATAGTTGTATTTCTGACAAGCAATACTTCCTGCAACAGCATTCTCACAGAGTGCCGAGGCACATTCTCCCCTCTGGATTCCCCCCCACCTTATCCATCACACTTATTTTACAGTACATTGGTATTAATAAGTGAATATTTTTTTTATATTTAAAAAGACTTTGGTACATGGTTGTATTTATTCCCTTTATATACTTTCATGATTAACCGTAGGCGTTGGAATAATAAAACAAAATGACAGAATTATGTGCTCAATGGATCATTGATAACTTTGTCAATGTTTTAAACCACTCTCTGAAGTGACCATTTATGTTGTGTCATTAAACATAATTAATTAAGCACCAATCATAAAGTCAGAAAATGTTAGTGTGGGGGCTGGATCTTTGCTTATTTATTTGACTATTAACAAAGTTTAATAGCCTGCTTGTATGCTTCATGTCTGTGAATATGAATTGGTGTCTGCAACATCACTAAAGGAAGCATGGAATGTCTGTAGGGGTTTTATAAATTAAGGCAATTGCTAAGGTTCAGGATAGCTTCATGGTATTTAAAAATAAAGGACTATTTCAATACATGATTGTCCAATGTGGTCCTGAAATACCCTGAATGCATCAAATATGCTCCACTGTGAGTTTCTGATGTGAAGCCAGTAAGGCCTTCTCAAGTTAGAAACAGATCTGGTGAACCAAGTTATCTTGCTGTAAAGAGTAAGCTGTGAATAACACTGGCCAGGCTGGTAAAACACTAGCTTGGTTGGTAGTATCAGTATCTGTGGAACTTTGTAGTGGGTCTGGCTGAGCTGGTTTTCCACATAGCAAGGGTATTGATAACACACCCGTGTTGTGACTACTGCTGAGCGGTGCTCGCACAGCACCAAGGCTCTTCCCAACATTCCCCCCGCCAAGTAGGATGGGGTGGGCAAGATCTTGGGAGGGGACATAACCAGGACAGCTGACCCAAACTGACCAAATGGACATTCCATACCATGTGATGTCATCTTAGCTATAAAGCTAGGGAAAAGGAGGACGAGAGGGAGGATACTGTTCCGTTGTCCTCCAGAGCAACCGCTACGCATCTTGGAGCCCTGCTTCCCAGGGAGTAGCCAAACATCACCAACTGATGGGAAGTAGAGAATAAAACTTTGTTTTCCTTTGCTTCCATGTGAGGATTTTCTTAGCTTTTGCTTCTACTATTATTAAACTGCTTTTTGTTTCTCATCTTATTTTCCTCCCCTTTCTTTTTGCTCTGCTGAGGAAGGACAGGGGAAAAAAAAGGGGTGATGATAGAGTGGCTTGGTAGGCACCTGGCGCTCAGCCAAGGTTAACCCACCGCAGACTTCTACCTGAAAAAGAAACATAGATGAAAAGGCAATTGGGAATTTTCTTCTGCAATTTATGTTTTGAACATAATGTTGTAAAGATATGTGCATTCCAGTAGCTAATTTTTTTTAGACATTTTTGCTGTAAAAATCTGATCATAGTTTGTTCTTATCTATGGTGCAAAAATTTATGGTTTATCCTGGCATATGCAAGGATCATTTTCACCGAAGTACTGCAGTAAAAAAACAAGGTGCTGAAAATGTCATGCTGATATGCTCTCATCTCAAAGGAATGCTGCAAAAGAAATGTCCTGCTTGGTGGAACCCAGCTTCCCTAAGGAAAATAAATGAAGAAGGAGTGTTCCATATATGTTGTGATACAGACTAGCCTATCTGCTTTTAGGGAGAAAGTCTTTACCTTTCCTCAGAAGTAAGGAAGTAATCTCCAGTTCCCTGTCTCTTTCTTGGCCCCTTTCAAAAGCTGAACAAGTTAATGTACAAAAGGCTTTCTAATCTTCAGGAGCAGCTGCTATACTTCTGCATAAACTCCACATACTTGGAAATATCTGTGGAATTTTATGTTTTCTTTCCTTCTAAACCCTTTGACAAAGCCATCAGGTCACAGTGTTTTAAGTCACTTGAGTTTTTCAGATTGCTCCAAAACTTTGGCCATGGAGATTATGCTGCTTCTGGTTATACTAATTTCCCATAAAAGGATGTCTGCAACAAGGATTTCCTAATTGTTTTCCATGACAAAAATGCGCAGAGAACTCATCTTTGCTGCTCCTCTGCTTCCTGGAAATTGGTCTTAGGTCATCATCTTTCCCAGCTATGCCTAGGGCCTTTTTGTTTCTCATGCATCCGGCATATTTTTTTAGTTTGGCTCAGTGTCTCTGGTTATCGGTTCTTTCTTCCCTCTTTTAATTTCAAAGTTCTTTCAAACTCTGTGGTATGACTTGCGCTATGTTAAGGTAGATATTTTTATAGTAAGGTTTCAAGTCCTCAAAACAGAAGCATGTTTTGGTACAGCTTACTTCATGCTTTCACCTACTCACCTGCCCTTCTCCTGGGGCTTGTAGTCCCACTAGCACCTAGGGAAGCATGCTGTACATACTCCATAGGTGTGGATTAGGTCCCACTTACAAAAGTAAATTTGACAATATCTTTATCAGTGGGGGTTAAGCATTGAAGTGACTGAACATATCAGAGATGTGGGAGTCCTGCTGACGTTCAGTGAGGCTGATCAGATTTTCAGGTGCAAACAGGTATCTACCAGCATTTTAAAAGGTTAGGTTCCATGTTCCTCTTGAGTTCAGGGGAATTTAGGTGCTTAATGTAACAGATTGTTGCTGAAATTACCAATAAATGCCTTTCAGGATGGAAGTACTCTTCAAATGGGACTGAAGTTGCTAAGGCTGAGGCACTGTTGAAAATGTCGATGGAAGCTTTTATTTGCCATCAGTCTGCATCAGCCCAACTTCTCCCATAACTCTAAAGCCTGCCCTTTCAAAGTTTAGTATTGCTCCTCCCTCACCCTACTGGAAAATACCAGGATCACCCTGGGCCTTTTCCAGGACCCAGTTTCTCCTTCTTCTCTCATCTACCTAGTTGAATAGAGGATAATTTTGTTGCTTAAGATAACATTTGCTGTGCATGTGACTTCTGCATGTGGAGTTCAGTTGAGCAGGCCATGTAACCACACCACTACATGAATGAATTGGAGATAAACATTATGTTTACAGGGAAATTATATTCAGTCTCTTCTAAGAAATATAGGGGGTCTATTTCTTCATGACATGTTGCAAAACACTCTTTTGGGCATTTTCAGTGTTCCAGTAGTTACTGCTGATCAAAGTGTCACCACCACTGCATCTGCAAAGCAATGCAAACTGTGGAAAACAGTCATTCAGCCAAGCTCTGTTAGCTTCAATGGCACAGATTAAAGGGTTTATCAAAAGCTCTAAGGTTGCAGCATAGTGAAATTATGATTCACAGATGCACAGACAAAAGCTTCCCTACTCAGTTCTTATTTTACTAGGATCTGTGGGAATTTCCTAATTGTAGAAAGAGGTTTCTCTGAGTCCTGATCAATTAACTAGGAAAAGTAGAAAAAGGATGCCAGTGCACCTGCTCTGCTGGGAGTCTCCTAACCCCTTCTTGAATATTGTATGAGAGACTGAAAGAATGTTGCAGTCCTCCATGTGCTCTGCACTTAATGCTGAAACACAGCCCCTAACTATGGCTTTCTGGTTAACAAGGAGAGAGGTATTATAGGAAAAGAATTATATACCTTTCTTGTGCAAAAACTCTATCTGAAGGAGTTGTAATTCTCTGGCTGCCCCTGAACCATTTCTCTTTATGTAGCAGTCCAATTGAACAGTACCAGAAGTCCCAGCAGCACGTGCAAATCAAAGTGATTCACTGTTTTGGTAACCTGCCTGTAATAGCCAAACCCGAAGCATTGCCTCCCTGAAGGGAGGAGCTGGCTGGCAGAAGCCCAGGCAACAAGACCATTGGCCACTTTTGGACCACTAGTCCAGTAGAGCAGCCCAGAAGCGCAGCACTGTGGAGAATGGCCAGGTGATGAGGACTTGCCATGCCAGCTGGCTGGCTGTGAGCAGAACATCTGGAAAACATGAGATGGTGCATTCCAAAGTGTAAGATCTGGCTGGTACACTCTGATGTTTGTGCACATTAGGTGGCTTTGCTAAATTTCTGGGACCTTAAGGGCCACATATAAACCCAAGCTTCTTGGCAAACTGAATGCTTCTAGCTAATGGCCACTTTACAGACTGTAGTCAGAGCTCTCAGTTCAGAAGAATTCAGATTTTAAAATTTAAAAGTCATTTTAATTTAAAAAGTCTCGCTTACTTATCCTTTCTGTCTAGCATTCATGAGGATGTTACATGCCTAACTAGGTTTTGCATTCTGGGATCTTCGTCATATTTGCTTATACTCTGTAAGCCGTCTGAGGCCCGAAAACTCATTTCCAATTCCTTCTTAAGATGGTTTCTTAAGAAATCAAGCTATGGAAATATCAGCCTCACTGTTCTCTATTTTCGCAAAGAATTACAAGGTCTGTATGCATTCCTTCACTTTCCAGTCTCTGTTACCAGAGTAATTTTAAAGCAGCTGGAATCAAAGGAGTTTTTTAAGTGCTGAGGAAAATCTCAAACTTATTTTAATTTCATCAGTCCTTTACCCTTAATAATTATTTGCTTTTAAGAATGATTATCTATTAATTCTGGTTGCAATGCTGTCATTAGTTCATTTTCCCCATAAAAAATGTTTTAAAACTTGGGGATTTTTTCCCCTCTGAAAATATCCCAACATGTGGCCATACTGATTAATCAGCATTGTCAGCACAAAACCTCTTTTCCTGCCCACACAAAAGTGAAACAGCAACTGACCGCAAAAAAGGAGAAAATTGCAATAATTGAGGAAAAAATACAGTAAGAGAATTCTAATGGATGCAGCGTGGAGGTTACAGTGACTGAGACTCAAAAGTATTTTAAGGAAAATGAGTACAGTAATCAGAAGCAAACCAAGGAGTTACTCATGTACAGAAAACACCACATTCATGTTTGGGATCAGTTCATTCGAGCACTTGCTATGACATATCTTTCAAGCTGGCACATTGTGTTCAGGGCCCTTGAGGTCCAAACCTTATGTCAGGATGAAACTGAAATAAATGAATGAATAAGAGCAAAATCTAAGCAAGAAACAAGCACAAAAAAACCCCATAATGATTACTGCAGACTTGGCAAAGAAGAACATAATGCTGACTACAGATCAAACCAAGAATATAATGAGTGAGAAATTAGAAGGAAAACAAGTATGCAAAAGACAAATTTACAAAAAAGAAACCCTTAAAATCTAGTTAGTGCATTCTCAACAATTAAAAAAAAAAAAAGTAGTGAGCAAGGAAACCAGTTCATCCATTGCTTTTATATACGTAGTGCTGGAATGCTACATGCCTGCCAGGTTGGCCAGTCAAGCATGCCACTATGCTAAAATGAACTGTAGAGTGAAAAGATAATTAAAGGAAAAACTACACTGAAAAAAAAAAAAAAATCCAGTGGAAAAAAGGATTAAAGCGCAAAAAATACAAAAAGGAATGTAGTGTAACTTCCTTATTTGTAGAAGCATTGAATGAACTGAAAATAAAAGCTTATCTGAAGTTTTCCACTTGAAAATACCTGGTTTTCCCATTATAGCACCTTTTATTTTTTGATGATTTCCACATTGTACTTGCTGTTTGTTCTGTTTGTTCCGTGTGCTCTTTATTCCATTATGCTGGTCTCCTCATTACATCCAGTTGTCTATTTAGCTCAGTGTAATAAGACATTGTAGTTCCAATGTTCAGGAGAGGTGCTTAAAATATTGATGCACTGGGGTGCCGCAATATAATGTTTAACTACTCCTGGTTTTGCTGACATCATTTTGGAGAGGTATTATGTGCTTGTAAGGCTTGCTAACTGCTCTACAGATTGGTTTTTTTTACAGATTTGCTAATATTCCACAGGCAGCAGGTACTGTAGTCCTGTCCTCCAAGCATCATGTTTTTCTCTGGGAAGGAAAACCTGATCTTCACACCTTTCCTAAATGTACCCTGAAAGCACAAAGCCTTCCCTCCAGAGAATGCCTGACTTTGGTAGTCTGCTGCCTTGAAAGATTTGTCTTGTCTCAGCTGTTCACGGCCAAGTTGACTTCTGACTCTCCCGAATGTCAGAAGGAAACACAGTTCAAAACTTTATTGCTGCTGCTGCTGCCAGACAACAATACATTATTTTCAAAGAACTCCTGTAACAAATCCATGGAGTAGTTTGAATTCCTCTGGTCTATAATATAAGGAGCCATAAGGAAAAAAACCTACCTCCTCATTCTGCCTCTTCCAAGGAGAACATTAAAGTGACAGATTTAGAGGACATTTACAACTCCATTGAGCCAGGAGGACTTGATTGCATTTTTCCACATAGGAAGGAGGTGTTGGATACGTGTGTGTTCTGCGATGATATGTAGCTGCTGCTGGCCTTTCCAGATGGCCTGTGATGTCATTGCTAAAGATCCTAAAATCTGCTGCATGAGGAAAATAATTTCATGGCCCTCTGACACATTTTTAAAGGGTCTTTGCATAAATTTAAGGGGCCAAGGAGATGAGAGAGTAAACAGAAAATGATACAAAAGAGCAAAGAGTTCACATCCCTGAATAGGCACGCAGGGGCAAAACTGTGTGATTAGCACAGTTAGCTTGTCTGTATAATGTTTTTTAAAATCTCAGCCTATTGGCTGATTAGTATTGGACGAGTTCCACAGAAGGAATCCTTTCTTTTTTGAGAGTAGCGGTATTCCTTCATGAAGATGAGATTGGGGCCACCTAAGATGAAATGCGTGGGCTGGTACCATGTGGTTCACACCTGGAGGTTGTCAGGAGTGCACACACTCCTGAACCTCAAGGGGAGAAGAAGGGGCCTTAGCAGGTTTGTAGCTCTCATCATCCTGCTGAGGTGAGCTATGACTGGAAACAGCAGATAGGGCTGAAGAAAGGCACCTGTTTCTAGAAACAGCCTGAACAGATCAGCTGGCAAACCAAAACATATGGCAAAATGCTCCTGTGCTGCTGCGTGAGCTGAATGACCAGGATGCAATAAATATGCATCCTGCTCTACCCCACTGCCCCCCTGTTCTCCTTCCCCTTCGCATCCATTTGGGCAGTCAGGAGTCCAGCCTGGTGACTGCATGTTTACCCATCAGAGCACAAAATTGCCAGTGGTCTTGGCCAGAGATCTGGATTATACATTTTAACAGCAGGGTCTTGCTTTTGTTCCTTAAAGCCATCTGAAAAACAAAATAATTTAGAATGCAGATACAAGGAACTTTTGTTTTCCTGTGAAATGCACCTGCCCAATATTTGATGAGGACAACATACGCAGCACAGCTAATGAACCCAGACAGCATGAAACTATATCCTGAATTGAGGTTTGAGTTTTATGGAATCCTAGTACCATTTTCATTAGGATTTTTTTTGCTATATATGCTTGGAAGAGGAACAGAGGCATTGAACAGTGCCAAGAAATTTTTGCTTGAAAATATTCTTAATTGAAGAATAATTCTTACATTTACTGTTGATGATTCAAATGTCCTATATATCTTCAGTTACATCTAGATCTTTCTCACAGCTGCACAGAAATTGATAGGATCATTGCACAAACTGAAACCTATTGTGTCCACTAGAAGAATGCATCTTATGAAAAATTAATTTTTCTCATGAGAATCTAACAGGTGCAGGAAAGCATTAAAGTATATGCCACAGACACGCAGCTCTAGACAAGATATGTGAGTCTTTACTGAGAGTAGGGGAGTTAAATTTATAAACTCCCAAAGTAACCAGCAAAGCTGTTGAACAAGCAAAATATTTGAGAGTTTTGAGTGAAGATAGAAGTAAAAAGTACCCAAAACAGTGCAAAACACACAAATTTATTCTACAGCAGAACTTGAAGAATGCAAATAAATGGAAGCACATAAAACAGCCTTTAAGCAAACAGGTTCAACCCATGATAGAAGCATCTGGGAACGAGATAGTGAGAAGCAAACAGAAGAGGTTATTGCAGTGTTATGTATCAATAGTTGCAAAGGGAAAGACTACCCAGAGAAGAAAATGTCTTTGTATTCAATCAAAAGAACTGGGTGCCAGTATTAGAAGGAGGGATTATCCAGTACATGAAGATGCTGAATCAAAAAGCCCGTGGATATTACTGCAAAATTCTTCACTGTATTTAGTTATCATGCTGTCTGCATGTGTTGTTTAAGTATTTGCTTTCAGAATGTACCAGGCTTGAGGGTATTCTACTGGCCTCCATGGCAGCCTCCAGCCTATTAGGAAGTTCACAAATCTTATTTTTGTTTTGGGCAGTGAAAATCAGGACTTCAGCTTTCGGCTGCAGGATCTGTCATCCTCCAAGCTGAGAAGTGAAGAATGTAGGTTTCTTCAACTGTGATATTTGTCAGGAGTCCCTTTGTAGTCCAAGGAAGAAAAAAAAATCTCATCCAAAACAGGTCATGAACTGCATCAGAGAGGTGTCTATTTCTTGGTGTAGACTCTAAAGGCAGTTGATGGTAACTATCCCATGTGGAGGCAACTGTGTTACCTGACTTAGGAGGTGTCCTGGTTTCAGCTGGAATAAAGTTTATTTTCTTCCTAGCAGCTAGTATTGTGTTGTGTTTTGGATTAGGATGAGAATAACGTTGATAGCACACTGATGTTTTAGTTGCTGCTAAGCAGTGTTTATACTAAGTGAAGGACTTCTCAGCTTCTCATACTGCTTTGCCAGCAGAGGCTGGGGGTGTGCAAGAAGCTGGAAGGGGACACAGCAAGGACCGCTGACCCAAGTGAGCCAAAGGGGTATATTCCATACCATATGATGTCATGCCCAGTATATAAACTGGGGAGAGCTGGCTGGGGCACCGTGGCTTGGGGATTGGCTGTGCATTGGTCAGCAGGTGGTGAGAAATTGTATTGTGCATCACTCTAATTTGTATATACTATTATTGTTGTTGTTTTTTCCTCTTCCTTTTCTGTCCTAGTAAACTGTCTTTATATTAACCCACAAGTTTTACTCTTTTTTTCCCCAGTGCCAGGCAGGAAGTGAGCAAGCAGCTGTGTGGTGCTTAGTTGCTGGCTGTGGTTAAACCACAACAGGTGAAATGAAACTCATGCCAGATTTCTACTTTAAGAGACTAAAACAGAGAACATCAGAGAGACACTTCCAAACTAAACCCAAGCTCTTTTACTGATGCCTGTTCCTCAAACAAAGGAATAAAAATTAGGAATGCTGACTTTCTTAGGCCTGTTTGTTGATAGGGTTGATTAAATAAGTTGGGGAATAGATGCACAACTCTGAACAACTATTGAAGTATCATATATATGTCCATGTTCCCATACCTCCACATTTTTATCCTCCAGATACATTTCTATGGGTGCTTTAAATGATAGACTGGAGGCAGCATTCTCTGAAAGTAAAACAGAGTGAAGCAGGGCACAAATGGAAAGGCAAGTTCTTGGAGCTGCTTTCTGCTGTGGAGTTCTTCATGTTTGTGACCCTGTAACTTCACTACATCTCACATTGCTCAGTAGTGTCACTGAGCACTTTCAGACAGGAGCTGGGGCAGGCACTCCTCTAAATTTATAGAAACCTCAAAGTAAGAATAGCAAAACTGAAGATTTAGTGTCAGAAAGGAAGCCGGCTGGCTGCAGGGCACCTTGCCAACAACTTCCATGACTCTGAAAATCCATCTGACATACCTGCAATAGCAACTACATAATAATCCTTTTGCCTCACAAGTAATTTTGTTTTCTACATTCTGAATGAAAAATGTTGCCCTCCCCCCCGCCCCACTTTGCTTTTCTCCCAAGACTATGCAATATGATCCTGCTTGAGCAGAGATTCAGTAATTGCTTGACAAGAAAGGACACATTTATATCAAATCATTAATGAATTGCCCTTAAAATCTCACCAGGCACCTCTGTTAAAATCTTTAATGGGTTTGCAGAATGTGAGATAATGCTGTACCTTTTAATTAGGGTAAAAGAGTAAGCACTGTGCAACTTACCACTACACAGTAAAAAACCATACTTAATATATTGAAAATGCACCAATACCTAGATTTTAACACTTTGTTTTGACCACACACAAAGTGAAGGCCCAGAAGAACTGACCTCACATGCTTCACTGCACTGTCTCTGACACCTGACTACGCTGCTTGAGACTGTGTAATGTCTGCAAATGAAGGGAAAGGCAGCACTTTTGCATAAAATCCTTTTCTGTGGTGAGTTCAAGTGCAGTTGGTGCTGAAGTTCTGGTAAAGAGTTGAGAGTCTATTCCAAATTAGAAAAACTTTGCTCCCCAGAAGATCCTAAGGGAGTGGAGAGCAAGGGTTGCAAATGGGCTCAATGTGGTCATCCCTATGTAGACAATGAATGAGAAACCTGCACAGTTGTATACGTGGAAAGAAAAACACTTAAGTCTCTGGTGAAAGGCCAGATGAAAAAGGAAAGTGTTATAATTCAACAGAATACAAAAGGCAGCAGTGAGCCATCCTTTCTTCTAAGGAGATAGGCTGCTTTATGACTTCCCTGAAATTACAGAAGGAATGGTGAATTAGTTGGAAGGAAAAAATGGTACCTGAGGCACTTCTGACTTCGTGTTTCAAGTTGTCCATAATCCTTCGTAGCCTTCACCCAAATCTGAAACTCCATAATGAGCATAGTGAATTACTAAGGGCAAAAAAGACTCTCCCTAGTTATTTCCTGAAATCCAAGCCTGAAAGAAAGTACCAGCTTTTAGGTGCATGCCAGACTGTTCATATTTATTGCACCTTCAAAACGGGGATGCTTCTGGGCTGGGCTTGAGCCCTGCTAAAGAGACGGTCTTTATTCTAAACTGCAAGTGAACCTGGTGAAATTCTTCTCTGATGAAGGTTTGTTTCATTCTGGGTTACATGAAAAATATTTCATAGTTGTTTTATAGTCTCCTTGGTTAAGCAAACCTTGAAGGGACCCTGAACTAACATTTTCTTCTAACCCGCACATGAAAAAGAAGGGAGGCAGAACTGGAAAAAAAGAGATGAGACTATCTACCAAGACATGGGAGGCCAGCCTGCAATATATGATTGAAATCTGCACTGGTTTTGTTGAATATAGGATGGAAAGAGTTAGTCAGTAGAGACAGAAGCAAGGTAAGGGAAAGGTGCTATAGACTTTCGCAAGAAGCATAATCCAGTGCACCTGTGTCTGTCTTGTTCTTTTTCACACAACCTCAGCTTGTACTGGAAAACAGGAAGGCAAGACTCTCTCATTTTCACAATTGCCAAGAAAAACTCAGAGTTAGGACTTGACCATGTCTGAGTGGGAGATACCCATAGGTATCCGCAGCCAGCATGCTTGGAAAGGTAAATTAGCTCCTTTAGTCCAACAAAATGATTCTTTACGTTACACATGAGTATTTAAACGTCATGATTGTCAGTGATATCATTACTCATTTGAAAATAAGATGGAGAGTTGCAGAACTACACAGTTTACTGAGGCATTAATTGGTGGCCTTGGGGAGGTGCTGCATCTTAGATTTCCACTCCTAGTCAAAAAGGAGCCAAGGTCAAGAGCTCTTGGGCATAGTCAGTGAAAGCTGATCTGATGGGATCCCGGAGAGCACACATCACACTCTAAATCTCTATGAAAACTGCTATGACCTGCTCTTGTTTAGGTGCATGCTCAGGATTTCTTTCAATAGATGGAGCTTGGAAGGGCACTATATCCTCTTCTCATGTGGTTCCTGGGACAGCACTGGGAACAGTCTAAGTTGCATGGCAGCAAATGATGGTTGTAATCTGGCTACAAGCTACCAAGACTTAACTCCACTGAGAGTGGCACCCACTGTGCCTCCAGGTTCATGGCTAGGGTGGAATAAAGCATCATAAGAAAATGCAAGCTGGTCTGTCTCAGGTCAAGGAAGAAATTAGCAATGAGGCGTGGAAGGGTATGCTTTCTGGGGCATGTAATTGAAGATCACATGGCAAGAAATTGTGCAAACTATTGCAATCGCTTCTGGAATATATCCCCGAATTTGGATCTTTACAAGCTTTACAAAGGAAAAAGTTCAAGGTTTAAATAATAAAACATTTGTCTATGAATAAATAGTTGTAAGAAAAAGTATCAGGAGGAACCACTAAAGCAGGAGATAGAGGAAAACATCTTTTCTTTGCAAATTTTGGCATCATCACACTTAAATATAATGGATAAGTTTCTCCTTCTTAGGGCTTTTACAGGACCTTTCTTTTTCTTCCTTTTAATCTTGAGTACCAGTGCATTTTCAGCAGCAGTAAAGTGGGTTGGCAGCAATTCTCCGTTCATTTTTTTATTATAAAAATTAAATTGGGTACGATGAGCTTTTGTAAAAGAAAGCGAGAACTGAAAATATCCAGAAAGTCACAAGTACCGCCAAAAAGACATTTGGGAAGGGGTGAGGCTGTTTAAACTTACATTCTTCCCACTCTGGGCCAGCTGTGTTTCTCTTCTTCTCTCACACCCATCTTGTAAGCAGATGGAGTATTTTGAAGTGTTAATATAATGGAAAATAAGCCAAAGTAGATTCTTAAAACAGCTCCTAATTTAGTGTAGTTTAGCTTAAAGCAGCCTGGCTATTCTCAGTAACTAACTGAGTAACATAGCCAAAATAGGTGAGGAAAAAACTAATTTGTTTTTTTTTTCACTTTCCGGGGATTTTGGTGGTGAATACTGCAAGTAGAGCTGGAAGAAGTGGATAGAGTCTCTTCACCTCTGGCTTGCTTTTTAGATTTAAATACTTGCCAGTGGAAGTTGCACAGAAAATGCACTGGGGAAAATGAAAGAAAAAACCAACCAACCAACCAGGACAAAAGGAAGTTACGGATTCACCTAGATTAATTTAGTGCATGTGTTCAATGGTGAGATCTTTAGACTCTTTCTCCCACTCCTCACATGTACAGAGGTAATGAAGATTTACTGAGATGAATTCTTCTCCCTTTCCCTAAAAACTAGTGAAGCAGCATGTGGTGACAGTGATGTTCTCATTCTATAGGGTGGGGTTAGAAAGGTTGTATGCCTTTGGGTACACTTTCATGACAGGTATTTGAGCTATTGATTTAAAAAAACCAACCTGTCAATGACACCAAAATGACCTTTTGTATCTTATCAGCAGTGTCCTATGACTATTTCCTAATCCAGGAAGGAAAATTCTCCCCGCTGCTGGAGTCAGTGTATTTGTTGCTAATGACATCGGGATTTGCACCCAGGGCATTCAAACTGGCAGCTATGACAGTCAAAAGCAGAGCAAGCTTTGTGCAAAAGCCTCTATTTTTTCTTTAATTAGGCACAATGTTCTGATTCACTGCTCATTCGGCTGTAAATCAGAAGTAACTCCAGTAAAAAAACCCCAACACCTCCATGAAAAGAAGATGTGTTAGGAGGTTTTTCATATTTGTTGTGAATCCCACCAAAAATGAATGTGAAAGTCAAACTCTCAGTCCTGTACAGAGCTACTCCACAGCAGCAAGAGGGGTAGTGAGCACTTGAGATATCACTTGCAAAGTAAAGCAGTGTCTCTTTACACTAATAGCATCAAATTTAAAGAAAACACTGCAAAAGGTGAATATCAGTTACCTCAAGGGGACTGAAATCTTGGATGTACTTGGCTGAGTGCACTGCTTTCCTCCTCTGATTTCAGCAGTGGTTTCTGAACACTGGTCAAGGGGGGCTTGCCACTAGACAAATGACAGATGCTCTTTATTAACCACTCTCCCTTCCCAAGCGGAAAGAGAAAGGCAATAAGGGAGAGACATTTATGGATTGGAGAAGAAAACCAAAACAGCTTTAATGAAACAATAACAATAAAATGAAATATATACAAATATATACAAAACCAATATCAAACACAACCACCCCACCACCACACACCTCGATGGCAATTATGTCACTGTCGCCACTGAAGGTGCAGAGCAGGCATCCAGACTTGACTCAGCAGCAGACAGGAACAGGATTCAGGATCTAGATTTCAAAACTGGATTCAGGAACATGGATTGGGATTGAAGGCAGAACAGTGTCCTCTTCGTATGCTGGCCATTGAAGAAGAGAGCTTGACCCTCATGATTTCTCAGCTTTCTACTGAATATGATGATGTGGAGTGGAATATTTTGTTAGGCAGTTTTGGGTCACCTGTCCCCACAGGTGTGACTTTTTACTTTATGACACCCCAACGTGACACAAAAGATTTAGCAGCAACTCTGGTTTCTGTAGGAGCAAATATAAGCAAGAGCCTTTCTGCATACCATCCCTCAGTAGTAAGTATAAACATCAAGCTCTATCACTTCTAGAAGTAGACACAGTCTGCAAAAATATGCCATAGTGCATTCACTTAGAAGAGACTTAGCTGAAATGTAAAATCACTGAACTGAATTAGTTTTTTTCTAGCTCAAACCAGGACAACAATGGAAATAGATCCCTGAGATCTTCCAAAGTCTGTGCTTTGAGGAGGACTTTTCAGTGCAGTGTGATGCCTTTAGGTCTTCAATACTTGTCCATGTACTCTTCAAAAGGTTAAAGTATTTTAATTTGGCAGATTTGCAGAGGACCACATGTTCAGTTATCTGCATTATCTGATTGTTTTGAAGAAGGCTTCCCAGGAACATTGAAATTGTCTAAAGGTTTTCATCTGGCTGCAGGAGGATGGTTTAAAATTGAAGCATCTGAATGCAACATGCTAAGGCCCCAGGTGCAGTACCTAAGCCTTAGGTGGATTGCTTGCTACCCAACCAAGATGTCACAGGCAGCTGCCATAGCAGGAAGAGCAGTGAGAAATGGCCTGTGTCTGTCTTCATACTATAGAGAGTTCATCCCTGGCTTTGCTTCTCCATTTGAGGTCATCTATCGTCTCCCTGGAGAGAGGAAACAGTTTGACTGACCATGAACTTCCAGGAGACCTTTGTTGTGTGTAAATCAAGAACAACTCTATCTGTAATGCATGTATGTTATGCATGCTATATACATGTACATTATACTCCATACATGTGCATGGAGTTTAATGGCTGATTCTGGTACTCACAAGTCTGGTGTAGGCTTTCCTAGCCAGGTCAATCTTAAAGTTTGTCTCTAAATGCAGGTCCAAACAAATGTGATCAGGAAAGAAATACAATGCCCGCAAAACTTGTTGGCAATGGTTTATTCTAATATCTATTCCAAAGCTATTTTTCAGTGCTGGTGCTAAAAAGACTCTGTGTTGACTTGTTTACTGGAAGTTAAAATCTAGGTCTAGCATCTCAGAGAATCTAATTGTCAGACTGGATTTCCCAAAATAAGAGCAAAGGTTCGTTGCAAGTCAGCTTGTGGGAAATATTCCGCTCTTGCAAATCTTCCAAACTGCTGCTGTTTCAGTTTTTACACTGGTTTGAGATAGGACGTTAGGCAGATTGGATCAGACTGATAGATCCAGGGTCCTTTTGTGCTCGAAAGCAGATATTAGAGCAGTGGCTGAAAGATGAACATTGGAGTTCAGAAAGGGAAGGGGTGGAGATAGTGGAAGAAAGAATGGAGTGCAGAGGTGAGGAAATGAATCAGAGAAAGAAGGAAAACTAGATGAAACTTAGAAAGACATTAAAGGGATGTGATGAGAGAAACAAGAGAATAAAAGGAAGGCAAAGGAGAAGTGCGAAGATGGTGGGAAACGTAGAGGAGGTGACATCACCCAGGCTTGGTAAAAGAAACAATAAAAAACAGAAGGTAGAGAGAGGAAGGGAGTGATAAATGGGAGAGAGGTAGTAGCTGCAGCAAGGTAATAACAGTATGTTTTACATGAGGCTGCAAAGCCAAGCTGGAGTGCTGCACAGATCGCAGATGTGCAGCTTACTCGAGTGAAGCACATGCTCACAAGTTCAAACATGAGCACACCCACACCCAGCCACATGCATGCCTCTGCACACACATTCTCCAGCAAAATGAAACTCGAGGTTCTCAGTTCAGTTTAAGTTTTATAAGCCATAAAGAAAAAATTGACAATTTTTTTTTTTTTCCGCATTGACTCAGTCTGAGTTAAGGAGGAAAAGACATTCAGTCTTCGATGAGGTCTTTTGTTCTTTCCTCTCCAAAAACGTGTTCATATATGTGTTCAAATGAGTGTTAGGATGGACAGTCACAGCCCCAGCGGAAGTTGTGCATTATGTCACAATAGACTGTGCCACTTCACATGGAAGTGTGTGATGCAGCTGTGCAGGGGCTGGGAAGTTGTAGCCCCTTCAGACTTCCTGTGCAGCTCTCCCTCTTCTATTCTTACAAATCCAAACAAAGCAGGACCCTTGAAACCTATCTCATAGGTTTTTCTCCTCTTGTGGGAACTTCTGGTTTCCTGAGCATGTACCACATAGAGCTCAGGCAATGATGACACTTGGCTTATATGATTAAAGACTCATCTCCACAAACAAAAATGGGAATCCCGATGGCCTGAGCAGAGAAAGGAGTACCCTGGTCTGGCTCCTGCCAAGGCTGTCACAGAAGAATGATCAGCCTTGATATCTGGGGCTGAAGCTCATTGAGATGAGTCATCATGAAAGACTGTCCTCTGCTGATTAGGAAAGACAAAGAATAAATTCATTTGCTGAGACAGATATTATCTCAGCATTGGATGTCAGTACATGGCATCTGGTCCCTCCTGGAGGACACTCCTCCATCTTCTGCACCAGCAGAGGCTCTTAATGTTGCAGCAGTAGTTGAGGCAGAAAGCAGACAAATATATTCCTTAAAAAATCTGAGACCAATCAATTGCAGATCTGCTGTGTTTCTGCACTCCAGCTAAGGTATACTGGGACCATCAGATCCCTGGGGCTGAAGCTTGGGAGCCTGTTGAGGCTGGTTCTCCAGGACTAGAGCTGAAGGTAGTGGCTCTGTTAAGCAGCGTGTACTTCCCAGTTACTGAAAGAATTAAGGGTGATTAATTTTGATAGTTCAAATCACAGGTTTCACCTTATCTAAGAGATTGACCTTTCCCTCTTATACCCTGAGGTTTATTCCCATAGGACCTGTTTTAGATGGCTCTCTATGTTGATGCGACTCGACCCTGTAAATGATTTCCTAAATTGGCTGTTAGTCATAGACCTGGCCAAAGGAAGAGCTATCTTCATCCAAAGATCATCAAAATAGATGGAAAGCTATACCAGACCTTGCTATGCGACCTTGAAAAGGCTAAAGGAGTCCCTTTCGGTCATCAGAGCAAACATAGCCACAACTCAAGCTACATCTGCGCACTCACTGAGTGCAGTCCTTACTGATCAGCATTAGTCATACGGGGCTATACCTATACATTCACTAGTCACTGTGCCACCAGAGAGGTATTTAAAGCTGAGAGGCCCTTTGTGGGTGATCTTCCAGATGCTGACGTCCACTTGCAGGAAATCATGAGGTTAGTGAGGTTAGAGACAGTGAATGTGCACATGAACCAATTGAAGAAGGTTTTTTTCCATATGTCATAACAGTTTTGATATCATATAAGATATGGTATTTCATATCTGTCACCGGAGTTCTTCAAGATGTATAGTTTTCACAGACAGTCTTTGTCCCCTGCTTCATCTCTCTTCCTTACTGGAATTGCTATACTGGGATCATTAGCTGAGAGATAGAAGAAGAAAAGTGGGAATGAGTTCCTTTGTATGTTACTTTCCAGAGCATGAGGAAAGGCAGGGTGACACTGGCCTTTAATCATACCCAAAGAACATACATGAAGAAGGTGTGTCTATGTGTTGATTGCACATCTTGAAGAATGTCACTAGTATACGAGTCCATGTTTTGTTCCAGGATATGTCAGAAAGGTTTTAAACAGAAAATAAAAATATATCAAATACATTGTACAACCAGGATACATGTAATTAGCGTAGACTTTTCTTTAGAGAAATAGATTAAGTGAGAGAGAAAAATAATTTGGAAATGTTTTCATTCAGTTTGAGAAGTATCAGTTTTGAACATGCATCTTTCTCAAGAAACCTGTTTGGTGAAATTAAACTTTTCTTTTAAGAGTGATTGCTTGGGTTTGATTTTTTTAATTGCTCTGTAATAGGAACAAGGGCTCTGGAAGATATCTCTCTGTATATCTGCAGGCAAGTCTGCTTGGGAAACTGAAAAAGACTGCCCTTTTCTTCTGGCCTAGAAGAACAAGTGAAATGCTGGTACATGGACCAGCTTTACACTCAAAAGTTGCATCAGTTTAAGTAACTGAAGAAACAATTTTAAAGGTTGAAAAGTAACTTCTATTTGTTTAATTTGCCTTGATTCCTCACTGATTACACTAATACTATGCATGGGCTTCATACATTTAGCTATATAAATTTCTAACTGACCTGCTGAATCTGTGTGACCTCTGTGTGCAGGCATGACTATAAGGAGAGAAGATGGAAGAAGCAAGCAGCTAGGTTGCAGGGTTTGTTATATATAAAATAGAAGATGAGTTAGACATTTCATTTCTAGCTTTATGCCCTGTACAGACAGGAAACAGTGCATATTATTTATATGATTATATTAATTCTGGTTCAGAAGTTAATAGCATAATTCCCTTTGTGGGACCTGTCATACCTTGAAAATAAATAATCCCCTGTGGTGTAATACAAAAGGGGGACTGTGGACTCAGGAGAGCCATTTCCCTGTCATTAGCAAATTTCATCCTTATGTCTGGATACCGAGTACACTGTCCACAGCACAACTGAGTCTTTTTCCTAGCTGCAGAGAATATTGTTGCTTGAAGAGCACCATAATTTCACAATTACATATTCTGGTTTTACTCCTTGGAAAGGATTCTCTGTGACTATTTTCATAGATATATCCTCCCTCCTTGCAAACCACTGCACCACAAAGGTACCTGAGAGGTGCCACGTAGGATCTGTATACTGCCAGAGCAAACCCTCAAGCTCATCCCACTAAAAGTCTTCACACTGCTGTCTCAGTCCCTCAGTTCTACTTGAACTGACAGTTTTTACATTAAGAAGTGTGGATGCAACTCATTTTGCTCAGTCCGGATGCTCTACCCTGTGCACTCCCTGTGCTTAGCATGGTCTTCAGGGTGAATTAGGAGATGAAGGTTCACTTCCACTTATGTCTAAGGGTAAATGGAAATGAATGCAGAGCAGCCTCCCTCTGAACCCATCGGGGCAAGAGTCCCACCAGCGGTCAGCACCGTGGCAGACCTGGCAGGCATCCATGTACTGGTGCTACCTCAACTGCATAGTCTCAGCCTCAAGCAGTGGTGAGAGATAAGCAGAAGAGGTTTCATGGGTATTTGTGGTAGATAATGAATTCCCATCTATATGGGGGTGGGAAAACACAGGAGCAGTATTGTTCTGGTTGGTAAGGAACATGGAACTTGAAACCGTGATATGAGAAACACCGTATCACAGGCAATATGTGGTAATCCTAGCACCAGTGAATGCCAAAATATAATAAGGAAACTCTTTCAATATCATTAAACCCTGACAAAGGAGAGTGACGCTATGTGTGTATGGAGACACGCCCTGACAAAGGAGAGTGACAGTGGGGGTGTGTGTGCACACTTGGCCAAGCACTGTACACATGCCCAAACCAGGAAGTAAATAATTCCAGAAAGAACAGGAAATGCATTTCCAAAGCCAGGAACGGAGGGACCCACTACTCCCTGCTACATAGCTGGGAGCAGGGATCTGGAAGCCAGGTGACCTGAGCTTATTTCTGCCTCTGCCACCAGCCTAGCCTGCACTGGCCTTCCCCGTGTCTCAGGGTATTGACCGAAGGGCTGTCAGGTCCTAGAGTGAAAGGCACTGAATGAAAAGCATTAACTGCTGATAAGGGATACTGATAGCACACTTACTTTGTCATGGTGACTTTCTGAATGCTGCACAGGGACAAGCGCCCTGAGTTTGGTTCTCTGTAAACTCTCCCTCCTGTTTCTCTGTCCAGATGTCTGGGCTGGTGTCACCAGTTAAAAAAAACGGAGAACATTAGGGAAATGAAAGAGGAAAAGAAAGATATACAGAGCAGCAATTAGAGAAGAGACAGCTAAAATGGGTTCATGATGACGGGAATTCCTTCATGTTTGAGGAATGTGTCTAAGGTGAAGCTTTTCTACTGTAAAGGCAATTTTGTGTTAATAAATGGCCCCCCAAATACTTTCCTCCTGAAGATAATGTGATAAAACAAGCAGATTTGAAATAGTCCGGGAACAGCTGAGCAATTACAGATGGGTCTGCTGTGATCAGAGGAGGCAAGAAAAGGTCAGCCTATTTATGAATCTTGTGTGTTACTAGTTCACACAGAGTTAAATGCCTGAACTGCTATTTATGCCTTTGGAAATCTCCCACAAAATCTCCCAGGAGACGTTTGTGAGAAATTTGCATCAGCTTAGAGTAAACTGTTTTAAAACAATAATGAAATGAACCTATTATAAACCCTTGTGTGACTATTTTGCAGTTCACCAAAGCGTGTGGCTGTAAAGAATTTAATCCAAAGGTCTCTCCATACATAAATGCATATTATTTGTCACTGATTCAGCCAAACATGTGGGCATTCTTAACGTGCTTTAGAAATGAGTTACACTGATCTACCACTGTAAGCTAAATTGATTATAAAAATATTAAAATTGCAAAGTCCAACACTAGAAGTTAGCAAATACCCCAATTAAGGTGGCCGGTATAATATGCATATGGTGCAATCTTTTATTATGAGATCACATCATCTTCTTTCCAGAAATGCCCCCCACTCAGAGCACGGTGTTCAGTTACTGACAGTTTTTCGGTGTTTTGGTTTAATCCTCATTGTTCACTGTGTGGTCCTCAGCTCTGTGTTACTGATCACTCTTCAGCCCCGTGTACGATGGCAGAGCAATTAGTCTATAGGCAGGCTTTTTATGCAGCATGCTCTGTGATCATGTGAATGCCAAGCTGAGGAGCTGGATGTAAAATAAATAAATAAGTTACTCCTTTCATGGCACACTCTCATCTTCATAGCACAGCTCCAATTGACTCAGTGCTCAGCTCTGCACACCATGCTTGGCTTCTTATCTTTGTCACACAGAGGAGGGAGGAATGCACAGTTACTGACCACCCCTAAAAATCCCAACTGGAGTGATTTGACAGGCGTTGCTCAGGATCTCTGAGGCAAAAGCAAGGCAGAACTCCAGTTCCCTCAGGACAGCTTTCAGTTATCTAAGCCACCCTCTCTCTTTCATCCTCTGTCTTTTTTCTCCTAGTGTTATATTTATTTTGCAGGTTCTGTCTTCTTCAGCAGTTGTGCGAGGCAACATCTTTTTGCATTATGCAACCCCTTTTCATCGCCAAAGCACCACCCATCTGCATATTGCATGAGATGGGGATCCTGGAGAAAAATGGTTGTGTTTGTAATTAATCATTATAATGTACATACACAAGAGGACTAAAGTTAAATTTCATGGCTATCTTAATTTTGGTCTCGCCTAACTTTTTAGTATTTGATTTTACAACCCTAATGATGTTTTAATATAGTTTTGTGTGAATTTCCTCAGTTTTTAAAACAGTAAACTTAAAACCTGGGAATTCCTCTGTAAGAAGCAATAACTGCTCCCACATGGACCATCAGGAGGGCTGATTCCTTTGCTCAAAGGCAGGTCTCAAAAATGTAAAAGAATCACAGGGGTCAAACAAAGCAGTTTCATTCTGGGCTTTGTTTTTCTTGTGACATATTAACAATTTTGATTCAAACTGAAACAAGTCTCTACAGAAGATGTAAATTCCATATGGAAAAATCAAAATTCCTCCTTTTCACATTGTTTGAATTAACCATTTTGATTTCTCAGGATTTTCACATCACTGAAAATGGTTTGGCAGTATTGGCACACATTGGAGTCAGTGGTGGTGGTTTCTCCTCAGCAAAGCTCCCATTTCCAGAGTCCTCCCTGCCTCACAGCACAACTGACTGTAGTAGGAAGGGGTCATTCTTGTATGTGGACTAGAGGACAAGGAGGCAAGCCCTTTGGCCAGGAGGTCTGCAGCAATTTTCTACCGGATGACGCAGAAACCCTGCCTGGACCTCACTTTAGAAAGTTGGCAGTGTCCCCCTTCTCAGAGAGCTCAGTGTCCCTCTGCCCTGCCCTGAGGTGCAACCGTCATCCCCTCCTGCCCTAGGTTGTGTTGCCTATCTCCAAGGCAGTGGCACGGAGGTGCCCATTCAGCCTCGTGCAGAAACACGCCAGAGGTTGGCAGGCCCCAGGACTCTGCATGCAACATGCAATGCGCACTGTGCAGCAGTGCCTGTGTCTCCTCAGTGAAGACTGCTTTCCTGGCCTCAAAGCACTGGATCAAATGATCACAGATGCTTATATTTTTCCCCTCTGAGCTTGTCCCTGACCCTCCAGCCTGCCCTTGTCCTGTTCCCATCTACCCCTACAGTTCAGCTCCTTATCTTCACCTCCTCGTCTCAGTTTCCAGTCACCAGCTGCTTCCTTCAGTCCCAGCATCTCCTTCTATTTCTAGTCTCCTCTCTCAGCTTCTCCCCTAGGCCTGTATCTACTCCTCCACCTGAGCTCCTACCACTGCTGTTCCTAAACTTTGAGGCACCAACTTCTTGGTGAAAGTCCTGCCATAAACTTATACTAAGGACGAAACTGTATTTTTCTCCCAATCAATTTCCTTGAAGATAGCTGAACTTTTTTTTTCTTTGCTGATATTTCAGAAAAAAATCAAATGAACCTGAACGGCCCCCTCAGTAGGGCAGAAATCTGTTCCAACAACTCCAGCAGTGGCTCAGGTTCAGCACAGTTCATTAAAACAAAGAGAAGAAATATGGAATAAGAAGAGCAGAGCAACATTTAGTGCAGGTGTCCTTTCCAGCTCTGGCTATGATATTCCCATGTGGCCTTCATTTCCTGAGGTGAGCGAAGTGGCAAGAGAGACAACCTAGTAGATTATAATCTCAGTTTATGATGCCATTCCAAAGGAACAAAAGACCATATCTAGAGCTGTATGGTCATGCCCAGCAGTAATCACTGGTCTCTTTACTATTAAATAAAACGAGCATAAACGGGCTTCTTCCATCTCAGTGTCAGAAGTTATGGGTTAGTGCCTGTGAAGCCTGTTCAGTAAGCACATGGTATTGTTGTTACCCACCAGCCTCCCAGGAAGGTCTCCCTCTATACTTTGTGTGTACCCCTATATTTTTCCGTGGATTTCCAAAACCTATTCATAGTGCTGGAAGTAAATTGTCCTTTTCAACAAGAGAGGAAAGAAAGGTTTTGATTCCATTCATCCTGTCTAGTTTGTCACCTACAATGTTAGGAAAAAAAAATCCTCCAGTTGCCCATTTTGTGCTGTGCTCGTATATCTCTATGTATGTGTGCCTGTGTGCGTACATGCATATGCACATGAATGTGATTGTGCATGCAAGAGTACGTGTGATAACATCATCCAGATGCCACACCATACTGTTGGATTATGTCAGTCTCACCCAATGAAGCACACTGAGCAAATGCTAATAGTTAAGAGCTAATAAACACTACACTAGAAGGTCAGTGCTGAATCGTTTGGATTGTGCACATGGTTCTCAGATACTTTCCCCCAGTATTCCCCTGTAGCTGTAGATAGGCTGTGTGGCTGCAGATCTCCCTCTAGGAGGGATTTTTAAAGCCCTGCACTTTACTGAGTCAGCTCAATATGTTCAGAAAGAAACAGCCTGGATACAGTTGGACAGCATTACTGCCAGAAAACAGACTTCACAGGTTTCCAAAGGATGCTCTCAATGAGAGTTCCTATGTCTTTGATACGGTTGGCTCAAAGAAAAAAAGAGAGGTCATATTTACAGAGGTAAGAAATAGGAGAGCATACGATTCTTTGTCTCCTTCATTTTATTTCTCTGTATCTTTTTACCTTTGCTTTCTCACTGGTCCTTCTACATGACATATCATTACAGTAGACTTCAGGCTGTGCTCCTGTCTTGACAGTGCAATCTTTAAGTAAATCAAGTGAAAATGTCTTAGTTACTTGCATGATAAAGTGGTCTCTGCTTTGCTGCCCAATATCCTTTTGGCCACCTGTAGCAGTTAATAAACTGGAGCCTTTGTTGACCAAATCACTGCCCACTTCCTCCCTTCAGCTGACCCTTCTGTGAACTGCAAGGAGTTCCTGTTGAGGCAGTAGATGTAGTTAGCAGTTGGCCACACAGTGCTGGAGACAACTGTGGGAATAATGAAGACATTGAAGGAGTTCAAAAGAAACGTTTTAGATCAGTAAAATCATTTTACATCAATCTCCAACTATTCATTTAACCCCAGACTGAAACTCCTTCAGCTTTAGGATTATTTAACCTTTTAGCCTTTCTAACATTTGGGTGAATGTCAAGAGAAATAAAACACTTTATTGCTAGGGCAGCAGCAGACACTAATGAAGTTCTAGGACCAATACTGGATGAAGATTGATATACCTTCAAATGTGGTCTGTGTTGAGAACTGGGCTACAACTACTTGTAAATGCAAGGCAACTTCCTGACCACAGAAGCAGTCTGGAACCTGCGTCTGAAACAAATTTTTCTGATTTTTTGATGGTCCTCTAGAAGAGATGCTCTCCCTCCTGCCCACCATGTGCTGCTTGGATGTGGGGAGGAGCTTGGGAGCAAGAACGTTATAGTGGAAGTTGGAGATGACTAGTCAGGACCAAAGCAGATGAGAGCACATACTAGAAAGACTCAGAGGTTGAGAGAATAAGAGATTCTTACAGGAGGAGAAGCCTCTCAGGAAGGTTGCCTTGAGTTTAGACCAGGAACTTGGAACTTGAAAGGAAAGAGAAGAATGAACAGTGACGATGGCTACTTCTCTGAAATTGCACAATGCAGTTTTAGTAGGAAGGGTCTACCCTAGCCAGTAATCCAAAGGTCAAGACTCTTTCCATCCCTTTCCAAGGGTGTCCCCATTTCCAAGCAATTTGTCCTACAAGACAGCTTTCAGCCTTTATTTATGAAGCTAAGATGGCCAGCAGGAATCTTTCAATAGAAGTTACCTAACTAGTCCTGGAGGTGAGAAAACACAGCTCAGTGTAAATGCAGACATGTCAGCAGCCATAAATAACCTGTGACTGTGTGAAGATGCTGTTTTATCCTGCAGAAGGGCCTTAGCCCCACAACACCAGTAAAGGTGCTCTGAGCAACAAATGCAATGTGCATTCCTTATGAGTAGATGCCCTCACTTAATCTGAGACCTGTAGCACAAAACGTTTACTATTTGTAGGGGGTCTGTCTACATCTTGAGGTGTTATTTCACCCACTAGCAATGTGGTCAAGCTCAAGAGCTCAGTTCTCAGGTTAGTAATTTCATAGATTGTAAAGCCAGAAAGGACTTTAACGATCATCTGGTCTGGCTTGGCCTCCCACATTGCACATGCCAAATAATGTCACCAAGTAAATCCTGCCTAAACTTCAACAGCTTGCAAGCTGAACCAAAGTGTATGTTATAAAGAAAAAAACAACAAAACCTTGATTTTAAGACCCAAGTGATGGAGAATTTACCATGTCCTATAGTAGATTTTCTACAAAGGTTAATTACTTTCAGGGCTTTAAACAGGCATGGCATTTCTTACTAGATTTGTTTGTCTTTATCTAATTTTGCCTTTGTTTTCTAGATTCAACAACCTTCTCATGCTAGAAATATTATTATCAACTCATCTCTGAATCAGTTTTATACATTAAATCAGATTTTATAAGTGTGGTCTGACTTTAAAAGCACTGGCATCTGAATCTGTCTTTTAGAGACCCTTTACCCTCACTGTGTTCCTCCTATCCCAACATGCTCCTATCCCACTCCTGCAGCACAACCATGCCACTGTGAAGCGCTAGATTTGGTAGCACCAGCACCAACAGCTGGGCTTTCTGTCTTGGAGAGTGACAGGAGAAAGGATTATTTATTTCTTTAGATTTTACTTGTAATTCCAGTGGTCCTATTCTTTGTCTTTTCTGTAACAGGTGAGATGCAGCCTGTGGGCCCATGGCTGAAACATGATGTCAACAAAGTAGTGTCCAGATGACTCTGTATTTGGCAGAAGTATCTTGAAAGTAAGTTCCCACAAGTGTGGGCCCTCTGCTGAGTGATGTGGCAGCCCTGATAACTGAGGATACAGAGAAGGCAGAGTTGCTGAATACCTTCTTTGCTTCGGTCTTTAATCCTAAGACCAGCCCTTGTGAATTCCAGACCCTGGATGTAAGAGAGGAAGCCTGGAGGAGGGAAGACTCTCCACTAGTCAG